>JMFS01122650.1:0-42556 GCA_000699545.1 Podiceps cristatus
TTTTCCAATTGACTCCACTTAGGGCAACAAATTCAGTGACATAGGTTTTAACCTATTGTTTTGTACCGGCAGTCAGATTTAAGTCAGCATTTACGAACCAACATGATTTTCAACAAATTAATCAAGCCACAGTCATTTACCTTTACAGATATAAATAATGGGTTTACCAAGCAACAATATTCACTGCTAACTTATAAAAAAAAAAATTATATTTATTTATTAATGGCATCTCATCGCCTTTCACAGCAGGGTTCCTCGTCCTATTTTGCCATAATGACTGAGCCAGCATCAGATTCTAAGAACGAATGTTAACATTATTCACTACAGTACTCCACTGAAGCTTCACTAGAAAGCAATAAAGAACAAAATGTATATTTTAAACACCCTCATTTTCCCCTAAATGGTTGAATTAAGTTGCAGACTGTGGTGTTCTGAGAACTGAGTTATGTCCTAAAGCAATGCTTCTGAAGAAGTGCTTCATGCCTGGAAACTGGGCTCTGATTAGCCTGTGAGTTTTCTAATACAGGTTTCTGATTTTCTGCAACTGTAGCTGCTGCTGGATTCTGCATTCTGGCATGGAGACTCTTTCTGTCGCCTGAGAGAATGATGAATAGCTGTCTGAGTAGCTCCGAGCACATACTTATTTCCTCTTCAATAAGAACAACAGTCAATATCATTTAGGCACAGGAAAGCATCACTACGACACAACGAATCCAAGGAATGCTTTCTTTTTTACTGCTGGTTTTAGCTGCTAAATTGTAGCTCTTTCACAAGCTTATTTGCTTGGCTGCTGTGCTCCAATGAACAGGTATTGCTAAAAAAAGGACTCTTCAAACGCCCTAACATAATAAAGCATGAAGACAAAAAGGGTCACGGTATGTAAAGTACCTGTGAATCTGCAGCCGTCCTAAAACGTACAATTCTTTCACTCTGATTTGAATCTCATTTTAATGACAACAACCCAAAAGTCATACCAACAGAATTCAGTGCAAGGGAGAAACAGTATGAGACTTGGTTAAAAGCTGTTTAAGTTTTTTGTACAGAAAAAAAAAAAAAAAAGACAATTTATCGGAACTGAGAAGTTTGCAGATCTCATCCCTTTTGATAAATTTCATGACTTTAAACTTCTGTTTCTCTGGAGAACAAGTTTTAAACTGATAAACCATCCTGGTTTTACATTTTCTAGATGAAAACCTGGAAGGTTCATTAATTGGGTGTGAAGATTCTTGAACAAGAATGAAATGAGAAAGAAAAAGTTTGAAATTAAAATGAAATACTTTACAATAGCCTAAAGGAAACATTTTTATTTTCAGCTTACAAAAATCTGTGAGATGCTTAATGACTTCTTTCATTGATATCGCACAGTGAGCTACAGGGGAAAAAAAAAAAAAAAAAAAAACAAACGAAACCTAACCATCTTAACATTTCTTGAAGACTCCATATCACTAAATGGGTGTTACTTAGAAATGTGCTTATAGACTTGCATCATGCAAGGCAAGACAAGATTCTCCATGTTCTTTAATCCTAACACATTAATAAAGATTTCTTGGTAGTCACCTAAGTCTCGATCCCATGCTCACTGAAGTCTAGGAAAGATCCCATGGCTGAAGAGATTAGTGAAGCCCAGAATACCATCTAGAGTATTCTGGAGCCTGAAGTTATGATGAAGCTTTAAATAATACAGCAATAAGTGTTTATCTGCTCTTAAATTACCTATTGTGCTAACTGGACATATTTTCTAAATAGCATCACAGTTACACTACAAGTGAATTCAATACTGTGAGTATCAAGCAATAATAAAGCTCAGTGACCAGCTTCAAATGTTGTAGTTTTCTGACCATTCTGGAGTAGGATTCACTAGCCAATGTCTAACAGGATTTAATGGTTCATGATTAAGCATATTATTGATAAATTGGTCAAAAAATATAATTTTCATCACCGCAGCCAACAAAGCGTAGAGTGTGACACGGAGGGCAATTGCCCTCTGTGTACCCACAGCCTATGACAGCTCTATGCTGCTCCGCGCCTCCTTGCACGGTGCACAAGCATTTCACCACCTTTGCCCAACTAGAGTGGAGACAAGAATTTATTGCTTTCATCCAGTGCAATATTTATATCTGAAAAAAAAAAAAAAGTTTTAAAACAAGTTTTAAAATGATGCTACATACAGATTAGGGCCATGGAATGCAATATTGTGCAGAACAGAAATTGGACACAAGCGTAATGCCTAGGCCTAGCCTCTGCTGTCTTGGCTCCTCGAGCCATGCCCCGGACAGGGATAGCCTTACACCCAGTTTCCTCTGCCTACAGCCCCCTCCCTGATTTTTAAGAGCGGGGCAGCTCTGCCTGGGCTGGGCTGAGCGTACATGGCACAGCAGCACACTAACAGCATCCTTTCATGTACTCTAGCCATAAACAGGTACGCAAAAAGACCACGAGATTTATGTACTCGCCAAAACCTACTTTCGGGGTTCTGCCTCCTGTGCAGAACTCAGTAATAATGAGGGCCGAGCAAATAATGTATGTATTTTCTGTAAATATTGATTTGATTTTTTAAATTAACCTACTCTGGCTGTTGTTTCACCCATGTAGCTGTCGCTGGAGCAAGTGCACTCTCAACCAAAGGGAAAAGACAAAATAGTAATTCTCTTTAGTCCTCCATCCATTCAGATCAGAAAGCCTGGAAACTAAGTTGTCTTTCACAGCAACTCCGTGTCCCTTGTACATTAAAATTTCCCTATAATTTTGCTGGTTACTGATTTTCATTATCAGAACATTGTTATACCACTGCCATTCACATATCGGTATCTAGCAGTTTGTAAAAATATTATCTACTTAATATCTGATTAGCAACTAAACACGGATTCTCACATAGATGCTTTTATAGAAAACAATAACAAAAAGGCAAAAAAGAAATGGAAGCAAGCATGCCTGCTTTACATCCTCATTTCCAAAAAGGTTTATTGGTGAGCTAATTAGCATGAGTTCCAATTTGGGAGTCAGTATCCCAACAATTTGGGGTGTAAGGGAAGACGGCACTCCGTAGCTGTACGTCGGTACAAAAGCAGCTGAGAAACGGAGCCCTTCAGCAGGGGTGCGGGAAGTGGCTTCGACCACCTGGGAGGCTACAGGCTGCCCGCTGCCAAAACCAACGCTCCCTCGTCAGGGCACATCCATCTTCTCCTTTCCCATTCCCCAAAACTGCCAAGCTGTTCGAGAGATGCAAGCAGCAGAGCCGAAGCAGCGCATCGCGCCTATCCCTTGCTTTTCCTCCCCGAAGGCCGGCAGAGCCCTGGGTGCGGCGGGCGGGTGAGGAAGCCCAGCCCCGGCTCTGCCGGGCATCGCTCCCCCTTACGCCGGTGGGAGCCGGCAGGCGGGAAAGACCCCCTTGTGCCAGAAGTGCACTGCGCTGCTGGCTGAAGGCCAGGCAGATCTCAGCAGGGCAGGAGTTTCCTTTTTAGGTCAAATCTTTTCAGGGTTTTTGGGTTTTGTTTTCTGTTGGAAAGCTCTCCTGTATGCATATCTAGCGCAGCATTTCAAACACAGTCTGCTAGCAGAAAATATCCTCTTGACATGAAGCAAACTTTACAGTACCCTTTGATATGTCAAATTATATCAGTGAATATCAACAATATTCTCCAAAACACAGCATGTTTTTAATACTTAAAGTTCTTGGCAGAAGTATGCCGAAGTTGCTATGAACAACTTGCTGAAAAATAAAATAATGAAAAGAAGGAGTTTTGTGGATGTTTTTCCAGGTCTGTCAAGTTTCCTGGCAAATTATCTGTGTATGTGAGTTGTTAGGTTACTGAAAGTAAAACGTACTCAGCAAACCTAAATCAGTAAGTCATATAAAAGAGAAGACAACTACTTTCTTTTAGGACAGAAGAAAATAAATTTGATTTCTCCTCCCAGTGGGACCTGGATTGGTTGGGAAGATGAGCTGGTACAGATACACTGAATTATCTCAATATTAAGCCCAGGCAGATTGCCATGATCTGATGAGCTTCTCTTAGAGAGCTATCTGTAAAAAATTATGTCATAGTAGCCACCATTCAGTGCCAGGATTTGTATTAACATTGATTCACCCTTGACACTGGACAAAGTACTCACAAATATTGGGTTCCTCACGACAACTTTCTCAAGGGCTTATTACTTGTTGCTTGACTGGTTGCCATCGAATGATCCCTCATTTGGTCATTTTATTTATTATGAAATGATTGACAAGAAGGAAAGGAGAAAAATGGCACTCTTATTCACCTATTTCTTCTTCAACGACCATGGTCAATATCCTCTGTCCAAAGGCAGTGGTGGCGGTGACAAGCCAATTGAGCTATTTTAAAATTTTTAGGCAACACCTACTTAGTTTAAGATGAAAGGGAGTCTGTGCTCCTCAGATTTCCTATGATTATTTTTCTTACTGATGAATACATTTGCACTGGAAAGATTAATGGATTATGTTTTGACACATAATGAAAAGAACTCTCACACTACAAAAGTATGGAGCTCATCAAGCAATAGTAAAATTTAATTAGTACCTGAGATGTCTAAAATGTAGAACTTCAATTTGGATTTTAAAAAAACCCAAATCCCCAAACCCCCAGCACCTAGCAAGCCCTTACAAAAGTGCATATGACTTAGCTGATTTTAAATGCAGTAAATTAGAAGATTTGAACAACTCATGTATTGAGCTGCTTCACAGACAAGGTTCATTAACTATAAACCACTGTAAGTTGGAAAAAAGAAAGTGCATCTCCTTCAGAGAAGTATCAGTGCAACATAGCCTAAAGTCCGTCCTCTTACATGATACAGACCTTATGATAACCTGCCTTTCAGTCTTTCTACACATATGAAGAGAACGTAAATCGCTAAGAAACCAAAAGAGCAGGTTTTTTTTTTTTTTTGTCGTTTAATGCACGCTACAACACCATATAGGGATAGCCAGCGTGTGAAAGAGCACTGTGGGAATAAGCTGGGTCAAAACACAGCAACACATTGCTACAGCTCAACTGAGAACACAAGGACTATGCTCATATACTCCACTTGTGAATTTGGTCTTCCAATCCTTGTTCAAAAATACAAGCTCAACTTGTAGTTTTTATCCTGTTCTATATTACGGGAAAGTCTTCCTACCCTTTTGTGAACTCAGGGTTGTTGGTTTCTTTCTTATTGCTACTTTTATTTGTTATCATACTTCCTGATTTATTTCATCAAGAAATGTGAGTTCAAAAAGACCTCAAGATAGGCTGTTGCATCAATAGTTCTGGCCTAAATGGAATTAGAAAGTGATAGGATCTTGCCACAAATTCAATTTCAGCTCTCTCCAGTTGCAAGCGCAGCACTGAGGTCCTCCCAATTTTGTTGTTTCTCTGCATGCCACAGAGGAAAGAAAAGAGGCCCAAGAAAGAGAGAATTTCATCAGGGGACCCAGAAAATCATATCTGCACACTATGCTGGCTCTTCCCAACAGACACCCAAGATCGACGCAGATGAATCCAAGACTGATTCTAAGGAGCTGAAGGTTTCCTGGGCTCTTTATCCAATTCTTCATTAAGAGATTTTGCCTACATTTCATTCCTTTCTTGACCTATACGTCTGGCAGTTAAACATATAGCACTCTGTGAAATGGGTTTGGAAGTATGTTCTTCAAAAGACTACAATATAGCCGAGAAGAAAATTGCCAGCTAGAACCAATAACAGCATTTCCACCACCATAAGCCCTGCTACTGGCCATTACTTACCACTATGTCCGAGCTAACCAGAACTTTACATTTTTTAAACAATGCCAAAATCATGCATTATCCTTTCTCATATCTTTCATTCATGTTTCTATGGCTGGATGTTTCTAATAACTGCACCTCTAGAAGTTGCTTTGAACGGTACCGTAGCCCTGGTTAACATTCGCAGAACGGTACTTTAGAAAATAACACGTAAAATGTACTCCTGTGTCTGCTACAGTGACTCTCTGGAGCTGGAATCTCTCTCTAATGGTGCTTGTTAGAAAGAACATTTTTTGGATCTGTTTCTGAAAGTGGTGTGCTAGCGGTTCGACAAGTAGTTAAATGAATGCTTTTCTTCCACCTCTAGATAGATTCATGAAAGGAATAAATAACTATCAACCTTTCTCTTCTAGGCAGCAGTATCCCTACTCACATCTCACACTTAGGACAAAAGGGAAGACCGATGCTTCCTCTTACTTTTCTGTAATTAGCGTCTTGTACTAATGGTACAGAATAAATAGAATAAACTTATTCCAGATCTTCCTCCCTTTGTGTCAGGGACACACGCAGAAACACTTTTCTCTGACATCCAGAGACTTGTTAGACATCTGCATGACACACAACTTCAGTTAAAGAAATACTTTGCTTAAAGCAACACTCTTAAAATCTACCTCTGTGGTGTTTGTGAGGTACTAAGCAGGCTTAGGTCTGTTTTTTCTGGGAGAGTCAATTGTTTTTAATATAATGTTGACACAGGGGAAGAAACTGCTTATAAAAGTGTTAGCAGGGAGCTACAGCGCTTGAGTTGACATGCGTTAATAGTTCAACTTAACAATGATAAAACATTCTGTGGTTACTACTTAATGCATGGAAAGGTCAAAAATCCTTTTCATGTGGAACGTGCTGTAGCCTACATCAAAACCTAGCAAGAAAGATCAAGGGTCTGATAAAAGCCCGGAGAGCTGTTAGCTGAGGCTTTAATAAAGACCTGCCTCCTGATCTTATTGTCCTGTAAATAGTGTTCACCACAGTGTGGCCTTTTACTTGGCAGGATAAGCAATGATCTTCAATGTTACTTGCAAGGGCTTTTTATTTATAGACATCTCTAACTATTAGCATCTAAAACTGTCATGCACTGTGTCATATTCTTCATAATGCATGTATAAAACAAATAGGCCCACTGTTCAGAGAAAAGCCAGTGTGTGGTATCTGTGCAAGGGTTTCTTTGTGCAGATAAGTGGCATTACTAAAATGAATTAAAAATGCAATTACTGTCTCTGTAGACATATTTGGCAACATCTGTATAAATGGAGAAAAACTGAAACAAGCCATGAAAGCCGTAAGTTAAGTACAGAAAAGAGACAAAATGAGAGACTGGATGCTGTATAATGGGCAAAAAAACCAAACCCGAGGGATGATTTATTTTAACAGCTGTGTTTTGTAAGTGTTATGGAGCAAGCTGTACTCACTGTAGATACCCCTGAAGGACCTTAGGCCTTTCGGGGGGGGGAAAGGGGGGGCTGTCATTTCTTGCCTTTCTTCCCCCTTTTCCCCCTTTTTTATTGGAAAGGCTGGGTTTCATTTTAAAATCTAGACTGAAACAGTTCAGTTCTCCCAAACAGCAGGTACAAACTGCACCAGTAGATAAAACCAGCAACAACAGCAGCGCACAAATACAGGCAGATAGCAAGCGGACAGCAGTGTTAGGCAAAGGAACAAAAGGTCTGTAGCTGTACTGTATGAACTTTGATTATTCACCATTAATGAAGTGTGCATACTCCAAATTTAAGGATCATGTTTGTCCATTCAGGTTCACCTATGACACCCAGAATAAGAAATACACGGGTGTCTCACAGAAAAGGCCAAATAGAGCAAACCCAGCCGACTAGTTCAGAAGTTTCTCAGCTTTCCCTCCGTACAGCCCGGACTGCACTGGCACGTGACCCTCTCCGTTAGCAGATGATATTCCCCAGCACGGACGTAGCCAGCCCTAACAAGCCCTTCCTTGGAGGGGCCACAAGCCCTGACTGGCAGTTAGACTTGTCCAGGGGCCCGTCACAGCAGGGAGTTTGCACGAAGCCGTGTGGTATTGCAGGCTAAGACAGTTTACCAGGCCTGAACTGCTCCCACCTAGTTGGCTTCAGGGCCTGGAATCATTCTCATGAATGTTAAATTTACATTAAAGTGTAGCCCAAAGGCTTGTTTTGTGGGACTGTGAAATTTCCATACAGGAAAGGAAGCAAAAAAAATATGAACCGCGAAAAAATAGCCTAATATTTACTCGGTTGAAAATGAAAATCACCATGGCAGTACTACAGTAGGATGATTAAGTCTGACATTGTGTCTTCACCTAAATTCTGATCACTTTGTAAAAATAGTGCCTATGCCTTCGCTACACACTGAAGCAACAAGGGGAAGCCGCACAAGGAGCTTTTGGTGACCCACCTCAAGTCTGAACGGGACTTCAGTAACTCTTCTACAAATTAAAAAACAGAAGTGGAGTGGGCTTCTCCCCCCCGCCTCAGCACTGATGTCCAGCGCCCACAGGTGAGAGCTTTCCTATTGCAGCTCACCAGCCGGCATAACATGATGTGAGCTCCCTTCGAATAGAAAAGAGCTGCCAGAAGTTTTGATAAATCAGATCTGTTTCAATATCCCCAAATTTCTCGAAAAAAGTTTCCAGCCTACATGTGAAACTTCTTGTAGACCAAAGATCAGCACAGCAAATTAAGTAAGAATCCAAAAAGAAAATAATCAATAGCTCTCGTTGGTAAACCCACGTTTTATCATTCTGTGGTGCTTACCTGCAGCCTAGCCACTTCAGAAACGTAACGCTTTGCACGTTGCCCAGCCTCGCTGTTCTGTCGGGAGCCAGGGCATGACTAGCCTGCCGAGGCAACGCTTGACTTCAGCCCAGCCCAGACACACACACACTGCACATGAAGGATGTTCTCATTACTAAAGAGCTATAGGTTGTGTCATTGTCATCACCCTATTTTAGCACTGCTCATTTAAGCAGAGATGTGTTCACTCTCCTTGCTTCTTTTCATCTCCTCTTGTTGATGCAGAGGAGACCACCTGGTGCAGGATTTTATTTTTCTTTTAGGAAAACTTCAAAGCACCTTCCAAGAAGGTTCCTACACCTCGATTAATCCAAGTGCAGTTGATATAACTGCATTGGAGCTCTGCTAGTCTGGAAATCTTGCTTAGCCATGCATGTACTTTGTTTCTGGTCTCTGCTCAGGACTGAAGTCTTGTTCTTCAGAGGACTCACACCAATGATTTGAGTAGGCCTGGGTCAGCCCCCCAATGAATGCAAACAGTAGCGTACTGAATAAAGGGGGAGAGTGGGGAGCATAGGTAAATCTGCTGCTATAGGTGGCATACGTGTGTCACATAAAAAGAAACAACACAAGAACAAAGTCAGAGAAGGTCAGCTCATCAGAACAAATGACCCACACGTGGTATTAATGACTCGTGGAGAAAGAAAAGGGAACATTCTGCTCCACTTAACTTAAGCAATGCCCTCTACGACTTAAAACTACCCCAATGGTATCATAACATGGTCATCATTTGTGATCAAAACTCACTTCCCAGTGCCCAAAACACCACTTATTTCTTCGTGTCTCTACTCCTCCCATGCCATGGCTCAGCTGACAACTGCTTTGCTCGCACAGTACTTCCTTCTGAGGGAGCGCACAGACAGGGTTGCCAGTTGCACGGCCACTGTGGTGACCACACGAAGTACAATGCAATGGTGACAGATGTAATAAGTGCAAAAATGAAGGGGAAGGCGGGGGGGAAGGCGTGAAAGTGCCTTCAGGTCATTGAAATTGGCATTTCTGTCAATGCCTATCTGTTCATCTGGTCATTATCAGGTTGAAGAAAATTCTGAACAAAAGATAAAGCTTAATCTCTTCATACACTGTTTCACAGGAATGGAAGCAATATGTGTTATTTTAGGTATTAATTAAGTGGAATTAAATGGTTAAAACCAGATGAAAACCACAGGACAACCAGTGAATTACAATGTCATTTGCATCAGATTACTTATTGCATCTTACACAGCCTCACTGAATTCTGATTAGTGATCCACAAGGATTTGCATAAACTTGTAGAAAAAACACTGAGAAACAAGTGTTAGCAGTATAACACAACATTTATTAATCTCTCATCTATGAAATCCATTCCTTGTTCCAACAGATAAAGGTTTTGGATAATTTTATTTTGAAGGAAAGTGACTTATCAGTGTATAAATCCCTCATCCTCCTTTTATTGCTTTCAGTCACAGCTGCTATCACATCTGACCCCTGGAACCCTTTCTGCACCTACAGCAGAACACTATCTTAAATTGGATATAAAGAGATTATGGAATTGTAGCTGTTGTGAATCAGGTTTAAATTGTTTGATTTTTTTTTCCTGAGGTAAGCAGATAGAAGGCAACAAAAAAAGAAAATACACAAACTCACAACATTCAGAAACAACCACCCTGAAAACAGCAGGAGTTACTGTGTTTAAGCCGTGCTATAGTCCTTGCTTCCTGTAACTTTAGCCCTGAGATGACAGGAAGAAATTTTACATATAGCCAACAGTGATATTATATTACTAAACTCCAAAGAATTTGGCAAGTATGAGGAAGACCATTCAGGGCAATCCTAACAACTTCTGCCAAAGCTCACAAGCAGCCCAGGAAGTGTCCCTAGGGCTAAAGAAGGTGGAAAAGGCTTTTGATGATTTCCCAGGTCTTTGATGTTAAGCCACACAGAACTGAATGTGTGTGTTCTCCTCTTTAATGTTACCCAGGAGAAGTGTTTTTCCTACTAACTGGCACTTTCCCATATAAAAATTAAAATGAAAGCAATGACAATGTCAGTAACAGGAGACCACTGAAGACAAAATCCGGAAATCTGTACACATGCTGGGGAACATGCTGTTCAGAGAGCAATTTCATTGGAAAAAGAAAATCCATGTAAGCCTTTGTCAAGTGAGGTACAATCACAGTGCGCATCAGAGGGGAGATGTCATCGTGTTAGGTGGCCAGTCCTGCCCAGGGCAGACACAGGGAGAGCGTGTAAAATCATGGTAAAAGACTGACGAGCCAGACCGAAACACTTTCAGACTCTCTCCAATAGCAAAAATAAGACAAGGATTGTAGTTAAGCCCAGAACTTCTCATCTATAATCTTTTCTCTGCCCATACTCTTCTATTTGGTTACCCCGGTTTCCAGCGTCAGCAGGCTTATGTGATCGCGTTCATCGTGTGTCTGTGGACGTGCATGCTCGTCTGAGTTTGCACGTGTGTTTCTAACTCACAGACCAATTTCAGCTCAGTAGGACAGAACATGAAAGGTCTCAAAGCTAAATGCAGTTGCACAGTTTAAATACCATAGGCAGCTGCCTGGAGATGGATGGACACTGCCCGGCCAGGTTGAAGAACAGCCTGACCTCGAGCTCACTGGCCATTAAGGTTCCTACAATAGGAGAAAAAAATGGTGCATGCCCAAGCCCCTTACTACACTGTTTACTTGTTAATGAACCATACCTACAAAGTAGCACCGGGCTCTACTGGTTCCAGTCTCCTCAAAGTATCTTGTTCATGCTGTGCTCCTTTACCCCATGGAGTAATCCTGAAAAAGGCCTGGTATCTATTGGTGCTTAGAATGAGGGACTGCATCTCCGGTTCGAAAGTGCAAATTGCGAACTCTTACAAGAACAAAGTTTTGGGCTCTAGGGTACTATTAAAGTTTGATAAATCTCTGCCAAGACACAGAGCTGAATAATCTGGTCATTTTCTACATGATGGTTGCCTTCATACACTTGCCTCAGAGCAATAACGATGTGCTTTTTATTAAGGATTAACAAGTCCTGGCCCCGCTGAAAATCCTAGCAAAATTTCCTGTGATTAGCGTTTCATCCAATGAATCTGAAGGATACTATCCATGTGCAAAAAATCATTCCATTTTCTTACAAAGGTAACTACTCTTGCTTCATAAGTAAACAAGGTACGGTTGTAGGAAAGAAAACAAAACAAAACACACAAAAACTGATTAAGGATTTTAATTTTGAACTGTGGATTTTTTGATGTCGAAGATAAATTATGGTTCTTCGTGTTTAGATGACAAGTATAATGCTACCGGATAATAATGAATTTCTTTCTCTTTGAACCAGCTAAAATATGAAATGAAAGCTAGCTTCAAAACAGCGCAATAAGGAGATGATCTAGCAAAAAACACATCGCTCTTCAGATCAATTTCTTCTACTGATGAAAGTTTATTGTAGACTTACATGCTATACTTAGAAAGCACAATCTTGTTTTCCGAGATGGAATATGTTCTAGACCAACTTACAGCCCTGGGGGTTATGGCTCATGCTTGTGGCATCTGAAAACCCAGCTTGGACAACGGGACAAATAGAGGCACGTAAACGAGTCAGATCCTGCGCAATCTACGCTTTCAGGGGGGGGAAAGCAAGACTAAATGTAGCAGACCATTTCAGAATCTGTGATGCTAAGTCACTTGCCGCACTGTTGCAGCTTTCCTTGCTCACCTACTGCCTACGTGTTTGAGTTCTCACCGCAGAGCAGCTGGGGTGGCTCCTATCGGCAGCGTGCAAGATGATATAACAACTTCCATGCTTTAACTGAGGGTTAATTTAGAACATAACCCTCGTCTAGATTGCACACAAGTTTGTTGGCCACACTTCAACGTGATATTCAAAGGGACACAGGTTATGGAAGAAGCAGTTACAGGGGTTTATATTTAAATGAATACAACTTTGTATCCCCATGACCGACTGAAAAGATACGCGACCATGGAAGACAGCTCTCCCAAACTGTACTCTTCTAAAGAGCAGTGTTACCCTAAATAAATATATCCAAATGCACAGACAAGTAGGTCAACAGTGATTTTTTTCAGGATTTTTCAGAGCTAGCAATAAGTTTGATCATCAAGTGTGTTCTTACTCACTTCCTCTCTCAGGCCACCGTAACTATTGCAGTGAACGATATAGACAGGTTACAACACTTTTCACTGGAGTGGTAGCGTTGCTAAAGATACTTGATTTCCAAAAACACACAAGAGTTCTTCTTATTATCAAGTGACTGGAATGACTAGGACAGGTGCCAACAGGGATCTTTGGAGATTTATGTCTTTTCCTCATCCACAGACAGTAAGAGCTTATGCAGCCGTCCCCTCGCAATGACCCACTCATTTGTCTCACAAGTTGTGGCCAAGAGGCTTCTTCCAAGAGGGAGAACATAGTTCATACTCAGTTCACAATTGACAGTGGCCCTCTCAGATGTTCTGATGAACAAGAACACTTGTCATGATCATGGCTCTTGATTAAAAGCAATTCAGCAATAAGAACAAAGTTGACAGCACTAATTTGTTTTATACAAGCCAGCCTGAAGCTTATCTTCAATTTCTGCCACACCACGCCAGATTTAAACTGGCAACAAACCAATAAATGTCTACACTTTAAAACGCCTAAGCTACCCAACTTCATACTGAAGAATACATTTTTATTTGTCTGTAATTATTTATTTTTTAAAAAGGGAAACTACAGATTCTGAAATGCGGTTCTTCCTCCCCTTGATCTATTTTCTACTTTCTGACAGCTCAATACCTCTAAAGCAGCTCAGATGATAGGAAAAGAATAAAGTAAATGGCTTAGGCATTACTTTTTAAATTTTTTTTTTAATCTTGTCATCACATCAGGAGTTCTAATAATCACATGCCAGATGCGAAATAATTAGGCCAATGCCTGTTTGTAAGCTGGGGGATAATTGAAGTGATGCAACCCAAAGGTATTCAATTATAAGAAAAACGTGGACATATCAACTCAGGGAGGGCTGGATCTATGGCTAGGCTGAGTATTATTTTGGCATAGTCATATGACCTAAGGAATTGACCTTCAGCTATCAGCACAGCATCTACATGGTTAAAGAGGTCTAGATAGAAAAACTAGTAATTCCCGTATGTGTACTGAGTAAAAGGTGCTATAAAGGAACTTAAGAACCCAAGCAAAGGAATTATAAGGTGAAAGGAAAAAAAGAATCTCTTTCCTCTGCTATAAAATACAAAATGACACTAGCAGAATCAATTGTACTAGTGGAATCAATCAAGGTCTCCTATAATGTTTGTCTTCACTCTCAAGCTTGCACATGTAGTCCCTGCAAAAGTGCCTGAAGTTTCAAGAAAATTAACTGACTGTTTCATTGAAGAAAGCAGTTTTCCCTAAGGCTTTACTGAATCCTTTCACTCTCCCTTCTCCCTGCTCCCTCATCAAGGTAGCCACTCGTTTCCTGGCTTATTCTCTGCTTTGTGCATGAGATCCCCTACCCTTACTCCAAAACTAATCACAAAAAGCAAGTTACTCCTAGCAGTCTCCCGGCCCATTAAGGTCATTCCTGATGTCATTAAGATAGCACTTATTTATTACTGCCCTCAAAGTATCCGTGCTGATAAAGACAGAGCCAAAGAAGGCAGAAAGTGATTCCTCCCGTTCATGTCAGCAGCGATTGCCAAGGGAACAGAATTAGACTCGGGGTGCAGATGCCTGGCCTGCAACGCTGTGAATACAAAAAGAGGCTTTTTTCCCTCCTGGCCCCAGCACTGCCTGAACCTCAACAGTGTAATTAATAAGGGAAAAAAAACCACAAAAACAAAAACAAAACACAAACCCCACAAAAAACCCCACGTATGCTAAGAGTGTTCCTCTTCAAACCAAATAAAATTAACATAAAACATGAGTAACTTTATCTGTGCAAAGAAATTAAGTCTGATCGCTCAATTAAAAATAAATCAGAGAACACACTCCAAACTGATTCCAATGAATTAGTACTCAGGAGTTTCCGATTAATTGCTGCCAGCCAGCCAGAAAGCATGTCTTCTGTAGTGGTAATTTTTGTTCAGAGAGAAAATTACACTTCCAAGGAAAACATTTCTTGTGTCTTTAGAACTGTTAACGGAAGTATCTTATTGCACAAGGTTAAAACGACGGGCATTTCGCACTGCAGAGACAGATCACATGAGTGAGAGGAGTTGTGGGAGAGAAGGAAGTGAAAAAGTTGTCTCCTTATCTCAGTACTAAACAATAAAAAGCAATTGAAATTTTAATCATGTCACCTTTCAAAAAACCACAAAAAAGCCCAACAAAACAAACAGATGAGGAATCTTTAAGAGGTGCAAATGATTTTTTCTCATAATACAGATTACATGATCTGCTTGGAAAAGCAGCACAGAATTTCACCAAACTTCAAAATATAGCTATAATCTGCAAACACTGTTACCTTTGTCTATGGCATCATTTGCTCAAGACAGTAACATTCACATTACCCTTTTGCAGAAGAAATGGGAATGTTGGATAACGTGGCCACAGGGGAGACACGCTGTCTATGCTGCCGAACGTAGGTGTAGGGCTGGACCTACGACGTCGCCTGAGTTAGCACACAGCACGTATGAGTGCTCAGTGGGCGGCAAACACGGGTGCCTTATTGCTGTGGTTTGCTCAACAAATAGTCAGCAAGGACCCTTCCTAGGTAGAAGAAAAGGCCTGATCAAAAGTGGAGACGTAAACTGGGGAGGAAAAATGTTAATCGTTCTGGGATAGACGTGAAACCAGCTACTGAAAACAACGGCCTGCCTTTACGGCAACACAGTTTTAAGTACTCAAATCCACCTTTGTCCTGACCTTTCTGGCAAGAAAAGAATTCCTCTGGTAGAGCTAAACACAATAATTTCTATTCTTTCTTTAATGATACCAGTACATCACACTGTTTTGGTGCTTTATTCTGTCCATAAAATACTTGCAACATTAGCTAATTCTAAAGCTTGTCCATTGTCCCACAGCCAACTCAGCCACTACAGCAACACGGCTGGACTGCATTAAAGGGATGATCTCTCAGCAGTGCTAGTACTTGTATCCCCAAGTATAACCTCACTGTATAAACAAAATATGCAATAGACTCATCATATAAAATAATTCTATACTCAGCACATCGAAAATGTATATTACAGAATAGTTATCTGTTTTATAATCGCTATGTACCCAGTGACAAATGCATGTCCCTTACATATACCCATTCCTCTTAACCCACAAATTCCGAATAGGCAAGTTGTTTCTACCAGACACACTCATTGCCTTATAAATAGATATATTTCATACAAAGAGGCACTGTGGTATTTGTGATAAACAGTGTGTGCAACCACAAGCCATTCTGCACTGCACGTGTGCAAACAACATTTTCATCAAATATCTGTTTGCACAGACGAAGTCCTGCGGAAAGGGTTCACGCATGGTGCACTCAGGAGTTAAACTCAACCTGTACCCCAAGTCTCTAAGTACAGACAAATATCTCCAGGGCAAACAAAAGAGTATCTGAACACAGTAACTGCAAAATGTTTCTGCAACTTGATGGAAAGGTTCTGGATTCCCCTCCCATCAATTCCTGGTGCCACTCTCTTCACCCAGAGCCACAGATTTGACAGGTGGCCATGGGTACTGGGTATCAGAAAGATCATGCAGAATTGCCACGGCTGTGAACGGACAATCATAGCCCTCCCTGGTTCTCAAGTTAGGAGGCAGGATCCGAAAACGTGAGAGAAGGAAAAAAAAAAGGCACACTCTAAGAAAGTTTTATTGATACTTTGGACTGATCATTGATAATTCACTGTTTTAGAAAGAAAAACATTTGTTAAAAAGAATTGAGTAGTAGGCTCTTCCCTCTCTTCTCCCCCCACTTCTCCTCTGTTCCCCCTCTTTTATAACTGGCAGAGAACCTTTGCTTCAATGTAGTTGCTGCAGATTTACATTAGAGTAAGAGACCAGAAGTGAGCTCAAATGATGAACACCCAGAAAAAGAGCAAGTTTGTTTCTCTTTTCGCTTTGTACCTTAACTGCTACTCTGAAGCAAATGTCCCAAAATCTCCACTCATTCAAAGCCACCAGTCTGAATGCAAGAGAGGTTCCACAATTTCTCCTTCTCCTGAAACACTCAGCCACCAACTCAAGTCAGTCATTCTATTCAAAGCCCGAATTTTTCCGTGTTGAACAATAACATTTCAACACATCTAGGGCCGATGCGCATCTGCACTTCATCACCAAGCAACAGAAACAGAGAAAAAAACCCTCCGCATTATCGTGGAATAATTCTTTGAAATAAATTGAAATCATTTTAAATTTGGAAAAGACAAGCATTTATAAAAATCTGCAACTATTTGAAAATACATGGTGTTGGCAGTAGACTGCATTATGTATTTCAGTTGCTTGTTTTATTCAATGAAGCATTCCGGTCAATTAGAGAAAGGCCTAAGAAATCTCACCCGTCTCATAAACAACCACAGATGATAAAAAGCTTCAAAGCAAATCTCTTATTTTTTTATGCATCGTTCTCACATGCAGGCCCAGTTGCAGACAGTGGAATGCAATTCTACAGCTTTTTTTAGCGTCTTCTGTAGCATTTATTGTTAATAATGTTGCAAAGGGATACTTGGGTTTTAGTTATTACATTTTAGATTTCCAATAAAGCATTTGATAGGCACATTTAATCATGAAGCCATTGCAGACTCGCAAGTTGTTAGCTGAGAATTAAACACGTTAGAAGTGTTTCCTTATGCGATTGGACAGGTCTCCTTTCTTAAAGGTTTCGAATGTATTTTCTCAGTTCTCGTGTTGAAATCAGGCATACCAGCTTTTACACTTGTTATCTCTAGGCCTATAGCACTGAAGGTATCATATAACATCCAGTGAAAAATGTTAGCTTTGGCCAGACTATTATGTCTATGCGCGTACTTTACAAGACACTAAAGTGGATCTTATCAAAAAAAAAGGATCCTGCAGACTCAATATTACTGGAAATGCACTTGCACATGTTTAAGGGCTCAAAAAGGGATCCTTAAGAATCGAAGACAAATGTTCTCCTACCTAAAAGCCAACCGAGAGACCAAATTACTGACAGATGATATCCATGAAAGCCATGGTAAATAAGTGACAACCCTTCATCGGGAGCGCAGCAACCAGAGGAAATAGGTTAACCAGTTTGCACATCAGTTGGTCTTAAAAATACTATCTATTAATTCTTGTGATTAAAGTTGGATACTTCTCAGTGGAGATAACACTACTGAACGCCTGATTTCTTCACTGAAAACTTTCAAAAATGCTTTTGGAAATCCACGGATTTTGTTCGAAAAGGCCACTCGGTAACGCAGAGCAGTGAGGTGACCGCGCCTGCCGGGCGTGAAAAGCAGCTGAGCAGAGACGTGCTTCTTCACACACTCAGGTGCTTTCCATAATAAGATTTCTTAAGGAGAAAATTCAAACGAAACTTTAGTTGAATTTTGCATAAACATAACACTTCTAGTATTTTGCTCTGTATGAGAAATGTCTTCTGGAGAAGAAAAAGAGTTCTCACCGAACTGCTTATTAGTTGTGAGGAAATCTGAAAAGGTCAGAACCTCAGCCAGGATTATTGGCTGTTTGGCCAGGCGTGTTGATGCTGCAGGCTGCGTTGCGGTCCCAGATAGAGATAAAGCCAGTCACTGAGCTTGTTTGGACATCAAAAACGATCAAGCCAGAGCAACAAAGACCTCAGCATGATCTCATTTACTCGGTCCGTCTTTGTTTCTAATATGTGTTTGATGTTTTTTACGGTATTCAAAAGAGCACCACAATAATGAGAAAATAATATCCCATAGCCTTTTTTATCCTCATGCTGACATTCTAAAGAACACACTGATAATATGACATGATAATTACAGAACCATTAGGCCCAGTTCTGAAGTTCTTACTCGGTTTCTGGTCAGGAAAACAGACCAATTTCTGAGGTCTGAGGTGTAATGAGTTCAATTCAGCACTTTTTTTTTTTTTTTTTCCCCTTAATAAAATATGCTGAACACAAAACCAAGAACAACAAAAGGTTGTGTTGCAAAAGGCCGGCACAAGACTTGATTCCTATCTCCAGGAATATACATTAATAACATATGCAAAAGCAGATGCAAGTCACTCTTGCTGAGTTATTCAAGGATCTTTGCTGTTTATTCGACTCATCTGGAAACAATAACATGAAGAGAAACTTGGTAGAAAACTAAGCTTGCTTTCTGTTAGTTCTTTCCACGGGTCCCTTCTGCCACAAGAGCAGGTGCTGCTGAAAAGCCGGGCTCTGCCGAAATTGTGCTTCCCAGAAAGGACCGGCTGAGCCTTCAGTAAGAAAACGGCCACCTGGCAGGAAGCCCTCCAAACCCAGGTATATCAATGTGAATAATTTTAAAGGATAAAAAGGTAAAAAGCATATGCTGTCTGAGCCATCGTCCTTGTCGTTGTTCAACATACCGATGGTGCGAGGGCAGCTGGGAGGTGGGGCAGTCACAGAGGAGATGCGCCGGGGAGGAACTTGGTGCCATTGCTCCCTCTCCCTTCAGTCACCAAGTTCGGCCGGGGGGCAGAAGACAGGGGTAGGGAATCCTCCCTGTCACGCACCCTGGCTGCCTGCCGGGCCTGTCCCAGGAGAGGTAGGGTGCAATTCGGGAATCTCTCTCCCTCTCCCACTCCCTGATGCTCCCCAACCTGCTCACCCCCTCCCGAGCCCTGGCACCAAGCGGAGGAGCTCGTCCCTGGGGCGCAGCTCCCACAGCTCTGCTCGCTGCTGCTGGCGGGTGCTGGGCTCAGAGCAGGGCTCACCCTGCAGCCCGACGCCCGGGGGGCAGCGGGCTCCCCCCGCAGCTCTGGCTGGGAACGGAGAGGTGAGGTGCTCCGGTGCCGCTGTGGTGGGGGCCACGGAAACAGCTGGCTCATAATCTTGATGCGGTACCTGGCTGTGTGACTGGAACAAATCCCTCCACCTCTTAGTCCCTCATTTCTTCTTCAGAATTGGGAGAATATTTTTCTACTCCCTTTCCAAAGTATATTAAAGCAGCATTCATTAATGCCAAAAGGTGATGAGAAAAATAAGGATGAGCAGCTTCTGAAAGCTTATAAATAAACAAAACATACTCTTGTAATCAAGATCTCTGATAGCTTTACTATAAAAGGAGACAGGGGAATAAAGCCTGAACTAAAACCCGAAGGAATTAATGGATTAATGTTTTAGGTACCTTGATATCATGCAGATAAAGAAGTAAGTTTAAGAAAAATGCCTAAACTGCTCGGAATAAGATTGAAATCTTTTGTATGTGCAGAAAAACAGAACTTTAGGAATCTGAGAAAAACCTGGCCCTAACATTTTTAGGGTTTTAGGTATCTGAAACGTTTTAACCATAAATCTTGGCCCCCTCAGTTCCTGTTGAATCAAACCCTATACTCTTCAATACTTCTGCAGATCTTTAAGTCTCTTTACACTTTGACTTCTACAATCCAAGACTTTCAAAAGTATTTAGATGTTTAGAAATTGCAGAGAAATGATCACAGAATTGTCAAATGCTTGTAAGAAGATAAAGTGCTAAATCCTACTTGAATCTGCATTTACATTCTAGTCAAACCCTGACCACATAGTTACACAGCTCAATGCCTTAAAAATCAGGTCTTCTGCCATTTAGGTGCATTAGAAAATTTTACCCAAATCATATTGCTATGATTTGTTTTGTGCCTCCCTTATCAGTAACAGATGAGCAACTACCGAGAGAATTTCATACAATATGAGTCATCTGGAAATACTTTGGTATAGGTTTTACTCAAGCTTAAGTAATTGAAGCTTATTACTTGTGACTTATCATTTATTTGTGTAACAGTGGTAATGCAAGGCTATACAATATCCAAAATGAAATACTTCTATAAAAAGCAAAATGAAAACCCGTAGCTTTTTTATATTTCTGTTTAAGTCACCGTGATTGATCTACTTTATTAGAGAAAACTGTAGATTATATCCGGTGCGGCAGGTAGAACTTCCACCAACCCATCACATCTTCACTTGAAAGTCACCTGACTACTGTGCCAAAATGTAAAAATCCTTTAAAAAAAAGATGTAAAGTAATAGCTATTAGTCTTAATACATCTGATGCATCACTGTGCCAGCAGCTTTCTATTAATAGGTAATTTTAAAGAGACGATATAAAATGTTACATAGATGAGAAAAGCTTGGTATGCTGTCCAAAAGAAACTGCTGATTTGGGAACTTAATTCCCTCAACACTGGAAGGACAGTAGAAAGATTATTGATGCCACTAAATCAAACTCTATGTTAATGATCTGTGTGAGACCAAGGTGAGGGTCAAGCCTATCATTTCTGCAAATTTAAGTTTCCTTTTAACTAGATCCATCTTTACAGAAAGGGGGGTATCCATTCCATCATCAAGCTGCTCTAAGATGCTTGCGGTTGATGTGTTTGGCAAGCAAAATGATTTGTAATGGGATAAAAAAGGAGATGAAACTCAAGAGAAAACGCGGAGCTGAGAGATCCATTCACAGATTGTTCTTATGACAACTTTTTCACATTCATTTCCTACTTAATCAGTGGAAGCATGTATTATTGAGCAGCAAATTATATGTTCAGCATAGCTGGGAGAATCACCTATGAAGTCTTTTTTTCTGAATGATATTCTAGGTCAAAGTAAGGAAACCATGAGGTGTCGTCATTATCGTTGAAATGTTTCAGTTCAGGTATACTTATTGTCATACTAAAGACCAAGATCAGGAAATAAAAATGCTTACTTAAATGTGCAAATCTATCAGTGAAATGCACAGATCACTGTGCAGTTAGATGCTGCTATTTTGCTGGTTTGCAGATAAATATGTAAATGAGTCTTGTGGACAAATCTCAGTGATTCTGCACCTTGGAGATAGAGATCATTACCTGTTTTCTCACTATTGACTCATAAAAACCAACAGCTAAGAAGTATCACATATTCTATTATTATAGTACAGTTTTTCTTTTTTATATAATCCATGCATGGGTCCAAATTGACTTTTTTAACATCACCCCAGAATTGAGAATAAGCTTAAACCAATATATTTTTCAGAATGTTCCCAAATGTCTAGTTATTAATACTCTTTATATGCATATTTGACTTTGTGAAGTGAAATCACATCTTCCCGGAATCTATCCAGGATGTTTGCCAAGGACTGTACGTACCTCAAGGACAGCACGTCTCACAAGAAATGCATTCGGTAGCTGAGAGCCCTCAGAAACGATGCTAAGATTCTAAGTGAATTAAAGTTTCTCTTAAGACAAAAATCTGCCCACAGACTTAGCCTATCAATCACTGCTGTGTAAGTCAAAAAGAGAAGAGGAAAATGCATTTGTTTTTGGAATTCATATTGATTTCCATGCAACGTAGGGAATTTTCTGCTATACAAAGCCAAAATAACAAA
The DNA here is from genome assembly GCA_000699545.1 of Podiceps cristatus. Classification (NCBI taxonomy): domain Eukaryota; kingdom Metazoa; phylum Chordata; class Aves; order Podicipediformes; family Podicipedidae; genus Podiceps; species Podiceps cristatus. The sequence goes on from JMFS01122650.1 coordinate 22,018, forward strand.
ATTCCGCAACACATATGTCATAAATAATGAGAAATAATCAGTAGTCTCCAAAATGGCTTTGAAATGGCCAGAACGGATAGAAGGCTATTTTCTAGTCTTGGACATTGCCATACATCGGGAATTTCAATTTAGATAAAAATTGCCCTGTAATATTCATGTTCTATTTGGGAAATTCCCCAAAGAAATGGATATATTCTTTCTTTTTCTCTTTATAAGCATAAGCATAGAATCAGAGAATGTGAAGACAGAAAATAATAGCCAATTTATACATTCATGCTCATCTCAGTCATGTTAGATTGATTGTTCCTTGGCGTATTGGCCCAATGTGGTTTTAAAACTCAAACAACATATTTTACAGCTGAAATTCTAAGGTCTGCTCTGAGATACCTACTTACCACGTAACACTCGGGACATTTTCTATCTTAAGGGGAAATATTCAGTAAGCACAGTACTTTTTAAAGCTTCAAGCCTACAGTAGTTGTTTCTCACAAGTATCTCTTGATCTCCAATATATGAAAAATATTTTGACACTAGTGTTGTAGCCCCATGAATCTTCAATAGTTTTTAATAAAAACCAATTGGGCTTGGACAAAAATTTGGCATCAAGTACCTTAAAAGGGTAAGAAAACGTCACTGGGGTTCTCACTTAAAGTATTTTATTGGAGACAGTCTGTAGCTTTCCACTCCTTTAGAACTTGCATCATTTCAGCTGTTCATCAAATCGTCTCACTGGGGAATTTTATTCTCACTCCTCAGAGCCTCTTGAGTCCTTCCTTCATGTCTCCGACAGTCATCTGCAAAGACTGGTTTAATAATCAAGGGCCAAATTCTTCATTGGCTTTCAGCGAGCTCGGTTTGTGCATTGCTAACTTCACTGTAAAGGCTGCTCATGTGGAGAGTTTTTCTAAACTAACTGAACACACTGGATTAAACACGTGTATGCAAAACCCCCTACGTGTATAATAACGTACAATGGGTATTATGAGATATAATTACTGGGCAAACTGAAAACATAAGCAATGGCACATTCAAGTCGTAAAGCAGAGACTGAAAGTGCCATTTAAACACTTAATATCTATTGTCACTTGCAGTAACGTTTTCCTAGGAAGGAGGAGGATTTGGACTGTTTCATTCACATGTTGCATTTCCTTTGATAATAACAAGATATTGCTGAAATTATCAACATGTTCTATTATGAAAAAAAAAAAAATTAAAAAAAGCTCTCTTTCTATTATAACAGGAACTTTATTTTCTCTCGGTTTTCCTGTTACTTCCCAAGAATAAAACCCCCGGGGCCAGTTTTCAGAAGGTCTGAACACTTACAACTCCCACCAACTTCAGTTACAATTCTGTTTTGAACACTTCTAACAACCCGGCCTGCAGCACAATGGTTCTTGTTCCTTACGAAATACACACGGGGGTTTCTAATGTTCACACAAAATCTCTGATTTTACAGTGTCAGCCTTAAGTTTCACATGTGAAATCTGTTTATTATAATATTTCCTGTCTCTGAAAGAAGAGACCACGCTGCCCACATTTGAATCTATCCCTCCAAGGAGTTTATGAGTTTCATGTAAGAGATGGAGATAATTACACTAGGTTTAGAGATAAAACACTAAATAGAAAAAATGAATCATAAGCACTTAATACCACCTATGCAATTAAAAAAACCCTCCTATTCAGCTGCAATAATATAAGCAATTGCACTCAGCTTCTGGGGTTTAGCAAATGCTCGTCAGAACATTTTTCCTTTTGTTCTTTGAAGCATACTCACTCACTTAACCTATTAATTTTCTGCCTATTTCCAGAAAGCAGTTAAATATCAGATGTAACTTTCAATTGCCTCATTGCAATGCATGGTAGTATTTATAGGACAGCTGAAGACGTATCTGAGTTAGAGAGTGAAGACACAGATGGGGGGGAACAAGAGAAGACGGAGATGTTCTATGTAAATTGAATGCGCCTGTTGGTGTCTTACAGAAACAATTAAACTAAACAATGTAAAGAAAAATATCTCTAGGGAAATAATTCTCTCCTGGAAAGCTGTTTGAGCATAAAAGACTGTTCTTTCTTCCCTTGCTCTTTCCTTCCCAAGGAAACTCAGGCTGCCTATGGAACTACCAGAGCGATAACATAAAGTGCTTGTGCTTGAACGCGTTGTGTGTGTTCATGGCCGCGGGCTGCGGAGGCCGCGCTGCCGTCACGCCGCCCGGAAGAGTTCAGCGTGCGCCCCTCCTCTGGATTTCTCCTACATGGCATCATTCAAGACAGAGGCTGTCAAACTCCGACAGTGGAAAAGGCATAATTATGCAAAGAAGTAATTAGATTGGAGTGATTTCCACAAAATGATAGTTTTGAAAGGCAAGACAATGAAAAATGCAGGGAAAAATGATTTGAATCAATATAATGGGTTTTTAAAAATTAATAAACTGGCACCTCTTTGGACAGTTTAGCCATTATTTTCATTCCCTTTTCCATTGCTTGCACGTCCAGATTACCCAGAAGCCCCCGCTGCCTTTATTTTTGGCAGCGGTGCTAAACCAATCAGGTGTTTGGTACTTTAAGAGGCTTACGTTTTGTCTCGGCTGCGATTACACTCTATCGTGCCCTATCACATGTTGGTGGTGTTGCTTCCCTCTTGGCAAGCTGAGGATGCTGCCATTTAGCTAGTTCCTAATACGAAGTAAACCTCCTAAACCCTTTTATTCCCTGCTTGACAATTTACATGAAATTATCATGTAGTGGTTCTGTAATGCAGTTTTTAAACCTATTTTAATGCAAATTAGGATTATTACCTAATACCTAAACATGTTCAACTTAAATAGTATTATTCAGATTAGAGATTTGATTGTCCTGTTTATTATCTACCTCTCATTGCTAGGCTTGCATATATTTTCATTGGACCTTTTTTGATTGTTTGTTTCTGGATTTATAGGGAAAAATATCACCTTTAACTATGTGAAGGGATTTTATTATCATTAATGATTTCTCTGTGGTAAGCTATTATAAAGTATTCACTCACGTGAATCTCACTGTGGAAGTGGCACCCTCTTTCTTTAGCACACTACCAAATCTCACCTTTAATTACTAAAACAAATAGTATATAAAAATGTAATCCTGCAGCACACTGTTTGCTTTGGACGTTTCACTCGGGTCAGTTACCCATTTTTATGTACAACTGTGTTTTCTGCCTCACATTCAGAACCACGATGCTGACCTCACTGAAATTTTCAATGACATTTAGAAAAGTGGTAAACATGGTTTTCAGTGGAATAACAAATATCCTGGAAAAATTTCTATCATCTAACAAAACTGACATGTAAGTCCTCAGGCATTTGACACTGTAACAACCAATCTTTTTATAGAGGGTCTCGAAACTCTGTAATTACTCCAGTTAATAGATAAATTGTCCTCATTAAGAACCAGGATTTCTAGCATGAAAGCCAGCTAAATAGAAACATGAAGTCTAGGCTTATTGGCTTTGACACAGAACAATTATTACAATTTCACTGGATAGCCATCAGACCGGCTCTCTCCGCAAGGATCTCGTAGCGGTGATTTCTGGAGGGTTGAATCACATACCTCCAGAGAAGTAAAAGAGTCAAACCAGTTGTGCGGCTATTAGTTACACATTCATAAATATGTTTTTTAGGGTCCTAAACATTCCCTGTACTTGCAATTAATCTGAGACGGTGTTAGCTGAGAAAAGACGTTCTGCCCAAGGATGATTAATATGTAAAACCCTGTATCTCCACAGTTTAATAGTTTTATGTGAGTTTTATAGTGCAATGCAAGTTGAAATTCAGCATGAGATTTTCACCTACAAGCCTCTGCTGTTACAGAATCCCGCTTAACTCCTTATAAGACCAAGTGGTAAACAATCCTTTTACAATCCCTTCTGGAACATTTCTGTAAAGGACATCTCATTATATTAAGCCAACCTGGCAGAGGCATAGATATTGTTGAGCATTTATTAAAGTGCCTCCTACATTGCTATAGCTGTGCAAAATCTAATTAGACAGGAAGCCAATGTATATAGCCTTATAAATAAAATAAAGTCTTGCAGGAGAGACCTGCTGTCTTTGCACATAATCAGAGTGATCATCTATAGAGCAGATGGCTACTTAGCCAGTTGGCTAAGGGTAACAGTACATTTACATTTGTAAAAAGGGCTGAGAGTTTGTTAAAAACCTTTCAAATAACTGATTTTCCATGATGTACTAGCCCAATAACATACCTTTAAAGACAGTTTATTGGCTAATTGAAAAGATCAAAAAGGAAATCAAACTGGCTAATTAAGGGGCTGCTGTAATAACACCTTTTTATCTATTTCCATTTAATATTCCTTGATTTTTATTATCCTGAAAAAATAATGACACTTGACTGAACATAAAGCTTAACTGCACTGCTGCTCTGGATAATCTTCCAGACATTTAACAGCTTTTTAGCCATATGGACAATGCATATACAGTTAGAAAACAGCTTTATCCAGATACATATGAATTTACAGGGAAATAAAAGGGAAATATGTATCTTGGGAAGTTAAGGGCAAGCATCTGGCAATTCTAGAAAATATGGAATCGCTTATTTGTAAACCAGGTATATCAGAAGCTGTCTTCAAATAATAACGGTAAAATAACACCCAGCGTAGATTCATGCATTTATATTCTCTCTCTCTCTAAAAACACACAAGGAACAGGAAGGTTCTATAAGGCTCTGTAATTAACTGGTGTCAGCACTGCAGTTAAAAGGGACTCAGGCTTTTGATACGCACAAAAATTACAATGTATCCTTCCCAAAATTACCACACTGACTCATTAGGAAATGAATTTGTATAGAATGAATCAGAAATCTGCTAATTCTTTTGGGAATTACAATTAGTTACAATTACTAATTTAAGATACTTAACACTCAATGCCAGACTAATCTCAGTAACAATAACATTGAAGCTTCAGGCTTCTGATAGAGTTAAAATAGAGAAATGTTATATATAGGCTACAATACAATTTTTCAGAGTTAAAGTCATTTTTACTGCCAGTCTTTTTTGTTTACTGTAACAACTGGCTGCACTCTAAAGGATAAATAGTCGACTCCAAATCATTTTGTGAAAAACAGCCTCTTCTGAAGTGACTGTCATCCCTTACGCTTCCCCAGTGGGACGGAAAGCAAAGCCGATCTCCACCGCTGGTGCCCTGGGAATGACTGGTGGCCGCCTCCGCACCCCCACAGCCCAGGTGGCCAGCACGCTCGCCGGGTGGATCTCTGTTAGGATTCAGTTCAGACTGCGCTTTCCGCTCAGCATCGCACCTAAGTTAAACCCAGGGCTGCACAGGAAAAACCTACAAGGTATAAGCAATGCACCTCTTAGTTATCTCCACTTTCCGAACGTGGTGGGCAGAACTATAGCTGCAATTCCTCGGCCGGAAAGCACAGTGCGTAGTGTCATATGGTGGCACACGTGCCGCGCGTAAGGCTGCGATTTCTTTCTGGGAAGCTCCTGGAGGTGTGTGCAGCAGCGTACTGTGCTGTAGTAGACTGTCGCGCTTGTCAGAGGCTGGGGTAAGGTATGTTGGATGCACAGCATGTAGATTATACACCACACCGTGCTTGGGATAGCTCTTGGCCTGTGCTCCACTGAACGCTACAGATATAGCTTTTGACAGCACAAGGCACTGCTGATGGATCACTCTGAAAGGAGTCCTTTCTCCTGCAAAGAACCATTTTTGAGATGATAACTGTAAAAATGCATGGTTCATTTCAAATCCGTGATTTCTGAACAGCTATCCATGAACCTTCTTGCCATCTCTAGGCTGGAGGAGGGGGCGAGGACAGTGTACAGACACTTGCAAAAATGAATGAAGCAGGTTAGAGAAGCAGAAGGGTTTTTGCACAGGAAATTCAGGGGTGCAAGAAACTGTATTTGTGGAGACGTGATTACACGGGTGTACTCAGGGGCGCAAGAAACTGTGTATTTGTGGAGACGTGATTACACGGGTGTATGTTCAGGTATACAAGTTAAAGAAAGCCAGAAGGGGCAAAAGGCAGGAGCGCTTTAACGCACAGGAGAAAGCACAAAACCAGCCTGGCAAAATGCAGATCTCCCCGTCGAGCTAAATCGGGTCGTTTGCACTGGCAGCCGTGTGTGTTGATGAAAGATTGATACTTCTTATTTCAAATTACTGAAAATATCAGTGGTCACACCGTGTTTGGTTTTCCCTGGTAACTTGTGCTTAGGGACACCATTTTCCACCTAGGAAGAACTGAAGAAACTGCCCCCAAGAAACTGTGCTAAAGTGAAAGGTGGGGCGAATGTACATGTCTGTGATTTGGAGTAAAATACACTACTAGGACGTTGTAAGTGTTCTTAAACACGCATTATGACTCCCAAAGATTAATCACTGAGACTACAGCTGGTAGCACTCCAAACAGACCAAGTGTAGGAATGTGCTGTCAAGGTGCTGCAATGACTTGGTATTGGGACAAATTCTTCAAATGAGGAAGAATGAAGAATTTACGATTCTTCACAAACTAATGATGAAATTCGTCAATGGAACTGTACAGAAGCAACACCTGCTTATTACTTATTTGACCAAATTGTACGTTTCCTTATGTAATTTTTTAGCATGTATATTCTTTTTCTTGTAAATTACATATTTACCTCTCGGTGATGCTACACTTTCTGCTACCTGAGATAAATGAGAAGGGATAAGAACATCCCACTCACATGCAGTGGAACAAGACTCTTCATCTTTTCTATGGTAAATAAAATTAAATAAATTTTTTTTCCCCTCAAACCCCAGATGATATTTTTAATTGAAGGTTCTAAAGGTTGTGTGTGTGGTTTGGTTTTTTTTTTTAGGTTCTAAAACACTTGAATAACTTCCTTTCTCTGCTTACCAGCCTAAAGCAGGCATTTGTTTTAGGCTTGAAACTAGGTCAGGGACTGACAAAACAGAGTGAGAAGATTACTTTTATAACAGTGTCAGCTCAAATACTTTTTAGCTGCTGGGGATCCTTCTCTGCTGAGGGCTACTGCACAGGCACCCTGTACTTCCAGTTCCTGTGGGGGGGGTGCTGGGCACGGTGCTGGCGGATGAGCCCCCGCCATCCTTGCTTAGTGCAAGAGGAAGACAACTCAGCTGTTACGGTGGTGATGCTCGGCCGACCCATTGGCCGTGCTCGGTGGGGATGGAAGAGCTGCCCCCGCGGAAGAGCTTCCCTGTAGAATTTCCAACTGGCAGTAAATGAGGAAAATACTGGGAATTTGAAAAGAAAGCCTAAACAAACCTCTCCCCTGCCTCAAATTAATCTTTCCATGTATGCCTACCTCACACCAAACCTGCTTCTAAATCACTTTTTCACGTTTCCTCCCTATTTCTAAATGGATTCCTTTCCTCTGAGAATCTCAGTGGAGAGCAAACGGAGAATCACCACAATTATTCCAGCCTGATCTTCATTTGCCAGCCTTCTTCAATTCTGCGCTACTTCTTAAAATAGAACCCTTTAGGTATTCCCGGAAAAATAATTATTTGTAAAGGCTCATTATTTGCAGTTCTTTGTCCATCAAAGTGAGCAGGCTATCTGTCGCATTTTTTCCTAAGCCATTGTTCATGTTAAAGGATTTTAATATCTCAAGTTGAGATTTACTCAAAATATTTTAAAATCTAAAAGCCTGACATAATTCTTAACTGCAGTTAGTGAATTATGACAATTAATAGGCTACTCACTTCTCTTGTTTCACAGATTAGCGATAAACAACTTGTGTTATTTGAGATTTTGTTAGTTACACCCACATGAGCAAACACCTGAGGCCTTAGTGCCTCATAATATCTTAAGAACAATTACTTGCTATGTGGGAACGGCATTTTATCAATGGCTCTTCCATTAAACCAGCCTTCGGACTTGTTAACGCCATGGTCTTTTAAGATCTTGGCATCATTACAGTATGTCACTGCAAAAGGAAATATTTGACATTTTAAATACCAGAGGAATAAATACATATTTCTAGTGGTGATAACTTAGGATTCAAAACTTTTTTCTCCTTACAAGACCCTGAGCGCTCCATAAGGCATGCCAATATAAACAGAACGTTGAGTGCAACTCAAAATTCCAATAACAAAATTGGAATGTTTCATCTCCTGTAAAGGTTATTTATTTAATATTTTGAGATATTCATAGAATCACAAAATCATAGAATAATTTGGGCTGGAAGGGACCTCTAAAGGTCAGAAACTAAAAAGCCCCCCCCGTCCACCCCCCCTGCCACGAGCAGGGCCATCTGCAACTAGATCAGGTTGCCCAGAACCACGTCCAACCTTGTCTTGAATGTTTCCAGGGATGGGGCTTCTACCACCTCTCTGGGCAACGTGTTCCAGTGCTTCACCACCCTCACTGTAAAAAATTTCTTCCTCATATCTAGTCTGAATCTCCCCTCTTTCAGTTTAAAACCCTTCCCCCTTGTCCTGTCACCGCTGTCCCTGCTAAAAAGTTTTCCCCCCTCTTTCCTATAGGCCCCCTTTAAGCACTGAACGGCCGCAATCAGGTCTCCCCGCAGCCTTCTCTGCTCCAGCTGAACACCCCAACTCCCAGCCTGCCCTCCCAGCAGAGGGGCTCCAGCCTCTGACCATCTCTGTGTCCCTCCTCTGACCCCGCTCCAGCAGCTCCGTGTCTCTCCTGTGCTGAAGCCCCAGAGCAGGAGGCAGCACTGCAGGGGGGTCTCACCAGAGCGGGGCAGAGGGGCAGAATCACTGCAGAATTCCTGTTGTCTAAGATAATATTATAGGATGCACAGTGTATACATACTACATATTTCCCCCAAATACAGGAAAATACTCTGCCTTTGAACGATAATATTATAGGATGCACGGTGTATACATACTACATATTTTCCCCAAATACAGGAAAATACTCTGCCTTTGAAGTATAGCAATTCCCTGAACATGTTAATTATCTCCAAAACTACAACCTGCAAGGCTTTCATACTGACAAGGATTTGATTGACTAAATGTTATTTGGAGCATTTAAAATTGGTTGTGCATTAGAAAATGTTTGCTTGTGTGTTTGGTTGGTTTTCCTGGTGTTTCTGGCAGAAGGCATAATTGCCATGACAATTCTAGCATGCAATCAGATATACGCCATTTTGAATGTCACGTGTCAAATGTCTAATAATTTGACCCAATGCCTGTTGAAACTGATAGGAAGGCTCTTATTGATTTCACTGAACATTAAACATGACCTCATATGTAAAATAGGAGTCAAAGCCATTTCTACATTTGCAGAATATGAAAGTTGGAATGACATGGTGACTTGTGACTATGAAATTATTTGATCTACTCCCATTTTTCCACCACCTCTGCATTAATCAACATACAAAAGTCTTAACAGTACAAAGAAGGGGTAGAGGACAGTTCTTAGGCAGCTTAGAAATGAGGTCTCCCTTTTCTTGGCTAGTTCACCTGGATGTACGTAATTCAGGTTCTTAATGCAAAGTCCTGCCTGTCTGTCTTGGTATTATATGTCTATGACCCCAAGCCATTAAGAGATATCATATCACTACTGTGCCTTGGAAAGATATGAGAACCCATTAGAATGGAAACAAAATATTTACTTTGCAATTTACTGAAATGTGATGCTCTTGTTACATTAAAAATGAAGTAAAAAATCAAAACCAGACAGAAATAATCGGAATGCTGGGGGGGGAGTGATGTGAGAATTTACCAGTTATCCATATTGCACCATCACAGTATCTTAAAGTCTGTTCAAAGTTATTCACACGCAGCCTCAACCATGTTTTTGTTAAATAATTGCAAAACTTCAAATGATTTCAAGAAAGGCAGGGTCAGGTCTACTTTTCTTCAGGAAAATTATCCCATTATTTTCTGTAGGTTCCTACTGCAACTACCACTTTGTTTTGTACATTGAATTGTCTGGCTGAGTGACTAGAGGACAATTTAAAGTTGCAGGACTGAAACCTTAACGTACACCTCTGGTTTTGATTAACTTTTTTAAGTTAGAGCACACGATGTGGCAATCTAGCACAGCAGAGTTGAAATCAATGTTTCGCAAGGCACCGTTCAAGGAGTGGTAGGGCAGAGCAGAGGAACCCGGATCATTTCCAGGATTTCTGTCAGTTTACAGGGTTATCTGTGATTAAACAATATTAAAGCCAATGCTAACATCTATGTTGAACTACAGTATTGCTTATCCATCAAGTCTGGGGTACCTTTTCTGCTAAAGGCTGCAAAATTGAAAGTAAAAGGCAAGATGGAGACTTCAAAGGAGAGGAGAAACCTGGTAAAAAGGACGTGTAGCAAACTTAGAATAAAGTTGCATGAGCAGTGCTAGCGCTGAGCTACCCTGCGAAGCTCTAACAACAGGGCAGAACATCCCCAACCCGCCAGTAGAGAGAAAACTTTACTAACTTGATCCCTACAGATTTTTGATTCTATCTGGGTATCAAACTCTATTTCTTCTATGTATCATATGTAGAAACAGTTTACCAAGATAAAAAATGGCCTCCTCCAGACAACTGCAGTTTCATTTACTTTAGTTTCTATCAGTAAAACCCATAGAACACAAGTCTGTGCTTTCAAATTAGCTAATTAAAGCATTGACTATCATTCCCCCCCCCCTTTTTTTTTTTTACAAATAGATGCAGTATGTGCTTCTTTATTGTGGTTTTCTAAAAAGAAAAGAAAATCTTTTTTTTTTTTTTCCTCCCTATATAAATCTCTTTTTTTTGGTGTATTCATCTCCACATAAATGCTGTAATGTTTAGGCTGCAATTAAGAAATGCACATCTTTGTTGCAAACATAAACATTATTTATCATCCTGACCATTTGACCATCTTTCATCAGCACACTGAGCATGCTCCACATGGCTTCTTCATATCCACATTCATTACAATAAATAAGAAATAGCTTTGGGAAGAGGAGTAGGCAGTTTGATCGATCCTACTCACAGCCTGCAGCCTTCCCTGCTACCTGAGTAAGAGAGAAGAATTCTCTTTGGTCTTGTGTGGATTAAGGAAACTAAAATTTAATTACCGTTTAGGAATGACAATTCCTTCTGCATACCAACTGCCAGCAAGTAGTTTATTGGTATTGATGACTATCCATACTCTAAAAATGTTGAGTTCTCAGCCAGAAAAGGATGGAAAGGAACCTGGCGGTCTGTGTGTTACACAAGGTAAGGCTTGTAACCATTTCCACTCTTTCAACCAAATTTGCATTTTGAATAATGTACAATGAAACTTGAAGCTAGTCAATGTGAACACAACAGCAAATCAGAACTTATTTTGGAGATCCCTCACTGGACTTTTATTGGAATAAATTGCTGAAGACTGTAGTTAATAAAAACAATTAAGAAATAAACAGCATAAATAACATGGAAACAAATAGAAGCCGCCTTCACAGATGTCACTTAGCTGATAAAATTTTTACAACCCCTTAAATAATATTTTTAACACCTTTTAAATGCCTCGTTTGTTTTTTTGTTGTTTGTTTTCCTTCTAGGATGCCACAATTAAATAATGGCTTGTTTTTAAAGCTTCCTAATGAGGTCAGTGACATTTCACTTGTTTCAATGGATTCCAAGTTGGGCAGAAGTGTGTTACAACTGAGCTTTTACCATAAGGCTAGCTTTCACTTTTACTAGGGCTACTTTTAACTAGACATCTGGGTACTTGTGGTATTTGTAAAAGAAGCACCGATACTCCCCAAACATTTGATCTTGAGTACAGATGTTTGCTTTGTTACCTTACATTGTGTCTTCCTAGGCTGCTCAGGACATGACAACCAGTCTAAGGAACTCCTTCTATTTGAAATGCAGATTTTCCATTTTTTGCAGGCGTAAGAGAGTGTGCAGGAACAAAATGTACTTCTTTGAGAGGACAGAGTAGAGACTGGCTTTTTAAAAAAAAGAAAAATCAAAGATAAAATTTTCTAAGAACCTTAGGATATCGTAAGGGTCCTCCCTTTCTATGATTTTTGGAAGTAAAAAAGGAAATTCCCTTACAAACTTTTTGTTAAACTAAGAGTTGAATTGAAAATCATTGCACTTAAAGATCAGATTTTTTTTTTTTTTAAAAAAAAAAAAAAAAGGTCTTTTAAAAAAAAAAAAAAGTAAGAAAGCATTAAATTCATCTACAGTCAACTTCAGGACAAAAAGCCTCTAAAACCAAATATATTAACCATGACAGAGCTGAGCAATCCCACCAACTTAAAGACAGACGAACATTTTGACCAGACCGCAGTGACCAATGGGAAAGATTTTACTACTGGGACTCAGTTTTACATGTCCTCTAGATCCTCAGGCTGCCGAAGGGAGAGCCGTAGCTCTAAGCTATCAAGTACACATGACTGCAACAATACATTTCTCAGAGACCTGCTTATCTGAAACAGATAACACAGAAATTGCTCTATTTATCTGAACTGCAGAATGTGAGGTGTTTAATATTGCTTATCTTATCTTAAGGCCCATAAATCCACTGTTTTATATGTCAATACTTATATTGCAACCCCCGCCTCCAGTGTCCTCATTCACAAATAGCCTCCTGCAAAAACAATCCTCAACCTCCCAAAACAGGTCTAATATGAACAAACTTAGCCCTTACACCTAACATTTGCTCCCCCCTTCCAACTTGCCGTATTATTGTGATTCTATTACAATCATCATATTGTAATTCCCGCTTCAATTACAAACAAGTGAGGCAAGCAACAGTGACTCATCCTTCCTCTTCATTCCAAGCCTTCAAGCCATCCATTTATAATTTCTACTTTCACACTAGTCCCCGTACAAGTCTCAAAGCATATCTTTCTAAAGATAAGAATCTGATATGGGTGTTAATGACTGGAAGGTGTAACGCAATGCTGGAAAGCGTTAATGCTGTCTCATTAACCACGCGACCTACAGACAGTGCCAGTTTGGCCCAGCTGAAGTGACTGATAACCGGAAAGAAGAGGTTAGGAAGTATCCCCCGGGCATTTGTGTACAGCATCCTCACTTACACCCTTTTGAACTTTTCCAGAAAGAGACTTAAGTTATTGCACAGTTTCCAAAGGGGCCGGCCAAAATCCTAATCAAGGGATCCTGTATTACCAGAACACCGTTGCCAGTGTCAAGAAGGGCGACCTTTCTCCACCGTATGGTTTCCATCCTGTAGTTTTAAATATTTTAGAAAGTTTTTTTCATAACTGAATATGGGCACAAAGTAACAGGTCTGAAGAAAAATACTGCCTGAAGACGCTGAAGAAATAAATTACTCTGACTCAATTTTTGGATCAACAGCCATGTCCCACTCGATCTCTTTCTTCAAACCTTATCGGACAAAGGTGAGCCATGTACTCTCCCATTCCCTCCACATACACACAGAAATATAAATAAGAGTTTGAAAGAAACAGAAAATAAGGCCAGGACATTCATGGGAGTTCAACAGAACTAGGTGAAGAGGCTTGTCTAGAAATCCTTGCCCGAAGTCAGAGCACTGCAAACAGTTTTTTTACATACACTATGGATCTGCTTTTCTCCAGCACCGTAAGCGCCGTGTGAGTCCAAGTAAATACGACAGAGTGTACTTCCTCAGCAAGAACAACCACGATTACTGTTCAGAAATTCCTCCCCAAAATGTTCCTAGAATTTTTACTCCCCATTTTAAATAAGCCAATACTTGCTATCATCTGGAAAGACCTCTATATCTTACATAATAGAAAGATCTCTGTATCTTATAGAATGTCCACATTAGAAAAGTAAACGGCAAGTTGCCTTCAGCTGGTGAGAATCAAGATGTTTGGTATGAAATCAGCATAGCTATGCCTGATTGCGCCATTCCAGGAGTGTCCATTGACATTGAGACATCAAACTACTACCTTCTACTGAACACTTGCACTAAATAAAAAGAGAAGAACAACATGCTGTAGTATAGTTATGTTTGGATCTACTAATAAACATTTACGTTCTGGTATCTTGTACAGAGGATCTAGATATTTGCAAATTCACACAGTACTATTATTTAGCATTTCACATATGTACATCTATCTATGAGCGCATGAGGTTTCAATTCCAGGCACTGTGGTAATTTTCTGTGTTTGTTTATGAAAACTTGCTTTTGCTAAATGCAATGAGACAGAAAGAGAGAGAACCAGTTGAGTTACAAGGTAAACTGGTCTGCGCTTTAGAAAGCCCTTGATAATTTTAAAACCTGGGACCTGTTTCAAGGACATATCACTAACTACTGAAGCAGAATGAAGCATTCTCTTTGTGAGGAAAACTTCATGGTAAAAATAGCCTTTGAGTAAGTCACACAACATTAGCAGAATAATTAGACAGGTTTTGACAATTTTCAAGGACAATTCAGAATGACGTATTTTAGAGGCTGGCTTTTTGTTCTTCAATCCAGTATGAAGAGGTATAGAATGACCTGTAAGGTACAGCTTTTATTTCCCTTATATTGTAACTGAAATCACCTGTACATTGAGCTGTTAGAACGCTCAGGCAAATACAGTATGTTATATTTATTATGAGAATCCCGAAGCTCATTGTCCAACACCGTAATCCAGAAGGTTTAACTATAATGCACTTTTAATACTGACATGCTCTCGGATCATCCCCTTTCTGCGATAACACCACCTTGGCTATGTTGGCACAGCCAGTTGCCTTCCTTACCAAAACCAACAGCAAAGTTCTCGAAATATGTTATGTATATTTAAAATTTATTGCAGCAGAGACCCAGAAACCACATCTAAATCTGTAGGTTAAACTACAGATGACTGCTGGACTGCCAGGCACTTTAAGCAGAAACATCACTTCAGGTGTTATAGATTATTCCATCTGGGAATAACGACGAAGTAGCAGATGCTCTCCAGTGCTTCAGAGAGATATTCTACTTGAGGTCACTCACTGCAAAATTAGGCATCTTTTTGTCCTGAAAATTATGAAAAGCTTTCCTTACCTTCCTGAATCAGGACATTAATAATGATGAAAATACAGAAGTACCCACAACACAAAGGACATGAATCCTTCCTGCCAAGGATGTTCCAGAGTTTACTCTGGCCTCTCTGGGCTTCTCATATTTTTCCCTGAAAGAAATGATAATGCACAGGTACAGCATTTCTGCTGGTAACATCAAGCGGGATGAGCCTATCTGCCCTTAGGCTTTACTTTGGGACAACTTGTACAGACTATTTGATGAGAAATTAGATGCAAAAAATGCCCTTGTCACAAAAAAACGAGTGGCTTGTTGGAAAGCATGTAGCCAGTCTGCTGCATTACATGCCTTGTATCCTGGCACTCCACTTGAGAAGGGCAATGCCACACTCCCTTTTTTCCTGTTTTTTCCTGGAGCTTAGCAGCTGTACCTTATACTGTGTGTCCCCCCTAAAGAATGAGCTGCGGCACTGTTTCCTACAGGTACACAGTTGGGAAAAGTGGCCACTTGCAAAAAGGACTGGCCGTAGGTTCCGACCGTCTGCTCATTCCTAGCTGCTGTGTCCCAGAACAAGTCAGCTCCCGATATTTTCCCTGAAGACCTTAAATAAAGCAGGTTCCTGCAGCATAAGGCTCTTTTTACCCCTCTAGCTCTGAACTGTGCTACGTGCAGAGCTAGGAGAATCTGGGTCACAGACGTTACACCGTGGCATGCCAGGGGGACTTGTTATTTCACTTGTTTGCTCTCAGTGGCAGCCTGATGCAACTTGGCATGCAAAAATATGTGCAATGTCACACTGGCCAGGGAAGTAACACTTATCACCCTTGGGTGAATCTGAAAGCCAATGCTTTTCTGATTAAATGCATCAGGCAACATTTGCCCCTCATTTGCACCAACAAAACTCCACGCTTCACCAGAGTTCCTTTTGGAGGTGTGTGTGGGAGTGCAGGTAAGAAGACGAATGGAGATTTCTGATAAAATTTTTCAGCTTATCAGGATTGAGGTTTTCTCAGGAAACTGGGAATTTTGCTCATACACTTAAAGTACAATGATCTGCAAGGCTCATATTTAAATTACTTTTACGCAGTGCAAATTAGTTACAGATTGGAGAGATAAGGAATCAGTGTTCTGAGCTGTCGCGCCTGTGTTTTTCCTGTTGAGTTGATGGGTACCGGTTTTCACAGCCTTACAACCTACACTTTGTTATGTCAGGCACTAGCATAAGCCTGGACAGCAGCTCATATTTTTTGTTTTTTATAATGCATAGAGCTTGCAAGGCTCCACTGCTACTAGTAATAAGCAGCTTCATAGACTAAAATGACACAGCTGAAGTTAAAATTATGTCGTCTCTCAGAAATTATCAAGTGTTACATATCATAATTCCCTCTAACAAGGAATAAGTTTAGCAAATTCAGGAGAACCATTAATACTTGTATAATGCCTTTCAAATCTTTTTTACATTAAATCTTTTAACTTTTATGTGATAAAAGTACATGTTAAAAAGCAACTGAGAGAACACCTCTGGCTGCAGAAAATGGTTCAGTTTTGAAAGCATATTGAGACATTTTATTGTGGCCAGCATTAAGCCACACTAACCTTTTACTTTCTAGTATTATACAGCCCTATACGATTTCCAGTTTCTAAGAAGATGTGTTGAGATACTTATTTTGGCTTTGGTGAATGCTCCACAAGAAGCTCCAGGAGAAGCCTGGGGTTTGCTTCTTGAGCTGTGCAAAAGCCTCTGTGCTGCCACTGTGCTGGAAAAGCTTTTCACCTGTTCTTGTACACACCACTATCTGCTGGCTTCTCCTGACATGTGCAGATGCTTGGGTACCGTAAGTGTAATATATAGCTTTATATACTGCAAAGAAAAAGGCATGTGCCATTTCATTCTTGCTTATTTTCTTTTGTCAGCAACGGGATCGCTTTCAGGATCACGAGGAGCATGAGTGGCAACAGAAGACAGACAAAATAGGCCAAATAAGCATCATTTCTTTTTTTAAAGGTCTTATATCTCAAGTTCCTAGTTCAGAACTGAAGAAACAAGGGTCCTGAGGTCAGTATTTACTGAGTCAAAAGAAATTTAACTGGGGATTGGGGAAAAGCAGCACAGGACCCGCAGCTGATGTTAAAAAATAGGGTGTCTGTACTGAAGGCACTCTTCCTCTCTGACCGTGAGATGCACAGGAAAATTCTTTTCAGAACCTCTGAGCTTACGATGGCTTGGCTTTTGTCATTTTGGTTTCATTTCTTTATTTTTAACAGTAAATAGAATAAGACTAAAGCATGATAAAAATCGACTAGTAACCAAGCACAGAGCCTCCATCCAGTCCATACATCATCACAGCTATCACAAGAGTCTTAGTTTCAAACCCAAACAGCTGGGGCACTGCTTTCTTTCTCAGAATGTGATGAAAAATTCATAGAAAGACTGCCTAAGTATCATCTTATTACTTTTCTTTAGCCATCAAAAATGTAACTTTCATTTCTTTTCTCCACATGTATTTGCTTTCTCGTTGTATTTTCCCCTGATACATCATTCCATTCTGATTAGACTCTTTTCATGTTTTAGCTGCTATCAATTTCATCTCTCATAAGAAAGCTCCAAAGCAATTTCTTCTTCTTCACAGCTTTATTCCCCCCTCGTTCAGGAAAGCACACACCACTGAGACGAGCATAAGCTGGTCCCATTACACAGCCAGCCACAAGCTCTGCACTGCCAGGCGCTCACTAACCAGGCTTCCCCATGACCACTTTTCATCCAGATGGGACAACTGGGAGTGCTGGACCGATGACCTTCAATATCAACGTTTCCTCTGCACAAAGTTCAGCATAACTCTAGCAGTCAACATCTCTTCTCTTAAAAATGTTTAAACTATTTCTCATCTACTCCACTTGAGGTTCTTGTTATATGAAATGCTAAACTGAAGGAAAGAAATGTGTCTGTTCAGTGCCAAAAGTCCAAACTAAGGCTGGTGAATGGAAGTTGGAATTTCTTAATCCTGTACTTCATAGCAAGCATGAAAAAATGTTTTCCATTAGGAGCTTCCTTCAGCCAGGAGTTGTTAGTTTTTTGGGTTTTTTTATATGTGCATCAGTACTTGTTCTCCATCAGACATTCAAGCACAGAAAAAATGTTTTTTGTCCAATTTACATTCACTATTATCAAAGGTAATATGAAGACAACACTGAAGAGTGTTATGAAGATTTGGTCCTGTGAGCCTGATGCCTTCTCAGAGAAAATATCTTTAACACAGAGGCAGGAACTTAATTCTCCCTAAAACAAGGCAACAGGAGGACCGTGATCTCTTCAGGCATTTGGGTGTCAGGAACTACCAGCAGAACAACAGTGGAATCCACAACTTGACTGTTTGGGTTCTCTCACTAGTTGATTACCCTTATTCTAACAGCTAAAACACATTTATTCTTTTCATTTTTAAATAAGTATAGAATTAAGCTTGCTTTAGGACAGGACAATAAGGGAATATTATTGAATTTGCCTCCTAGTGATTGCTATCTTACCAGATAAAGAAATAAAACTTGGTATCTGTTTTCTAAATACTCCCTAAAAACAATGAAGGATTTGAAACAATCATGAGTGGGGCTTCATTTTTATGCCAGGAAGTATGGCCTGAGGGAGGAATAGGGGTTGTGGATTTCTTTCTAGCTTCCTAACATGCAAAAATTGTTACTATTTTCAGTGGAAACCCTATTACAAATGGTGGCTGTCTGTTGCCCACATGCACACATTAGCTAATACTGCTACATCTGTGCCATGGAACGTGTGCTCATGGGAAGGCAAAAGAGAAGAACGTAGAGTTAGTCGTCTTTAGCAAGAAAGGCTAAATAATAATAAAATGAAAATAATATTTTGCCTGGTTTACATTTTATATGGTTGTACCGTGGTTTAGAGGGATATTTCATGTAGATGTAGACACAAAAAACCCATGACCAACCAAATCCCCGGAAGCAGAGAACATTTAGAAGACTCCCTTTTAAAATGTTTAGGCTCAGGTTCTGTCCAGAGATTATAAAGGCAAACTTAAAATCAATGCAGAAACATAAAGAATTAAAAGCAAAAATTAAAAAAAAAAAAAAAAAAAAAGCTGAATGACCAAAGTGAATGACTCCCTACAGGTTAGAAGCTCACAAATGAAATACTAAATATTTCTAAATCACTGTAATTTTCTAGATGCAAAGCATTTGCCTGGTATTTTCATTAACGAAGCACTTCAGAAAGTAAGTGTTCAGGTTGCTATGGTTAAAATGCGATTTCAGGTTGATGATTAGGTGATTTGTTTGTGTACATGGCAGGGGGTACCGAGAGTCATGTTTGCATTTGAAGTTACAGGTTTTGCAGACCACTTCGCTACAAAGAAAACGCCATTACTGTGATTGGAACAAAAAACATCTGATTTTTTTTTAAAGATGATTTTCAGATCTTAACAACGTAAACAGAAATAAATGTTCAGTCTAACCAGCTGCAACACAGAAGTCATCACACAAAGTTACTATCTGCCTGATAGCTACCTGTAAAATACCTGTAGAATAAGTATCACATTCATTCCCGTAAGTGTACAGAAGGGTTTTCTCAGAAGAAAGATGGGAAACTGGTGAAAAATAGCATTATCTCAAAGAAAGACAACGAGTAACAATAGCCAAAGACTAACAGTAAGGCCACAGTTTTCAGTTACTTCACTTGCACCTTCTTTTCAGATTCATCCAGTCCCCACTGGATGATGAATCAGTTTTTAGATGCTAAAATGTTTATGTGTTTCACCACTAAACCAAATCAATACAACTGGCCTAAAAATGTAGTCTGTTAATATAAAAAAATGTTTAAAGGAATATGGTGGTCTCACTGGAATTTTTGAGGGGACTGTGCTATATGCTGCTTGCAATACAGTAAACATATCGTTTTGAGATTGTCATTTATATGACTTATGTTGCAACAATCACCTCCAGGTATTGATTATACCATGATGTTCGCTATTTTATAATCCAGTGTACTGCCTCCTATTATTAAAAAGAAACATTTTTCTCA
The DNA here is from genome assembly GCA_000699545.1 of Podiceps cristatus. Classification (NCBI taxonomy): domain Eukaryota; kingdom Metazoa; phylum Chordata; class Aves; order Podicipediformes; family Podicipedidae; genus Podiceps; species Podiceps cristatus. The sequence goes on from JMFS01122650.1 coordinate 41,986, forward strand.
TTAAATTGAAACATGTGACATTAAAATGACATAACTCATTGTTTAAAACCTGAAATTATTCAGACAATGCAAAACGTTAAAATTTCTTCTTTTTATATCAATCCAAAAAGAATGATTTAAATTTCTAGTCTTGGAGACCAGAAATTCCTTTCTAATTTTTATCAGTTAACAGCTGATGCTTGTTTTTTGAAAGAAGGTATGGACATACAGTGCAGCTGGGCATTGAAATTTTACCAGGACTAGGCTGTTTTAAGAAAAAGCGTGTTTTCAGAAACTTATTGAACAAAAAGATAATAGAAGCAAAAAAACCCAAAACAAAACATCTAAAGTTCTGGCTTGCATGGTCGTTGGACACAAGATACACCAGATATGGCCAATCCTAATTTTTATTATGACACTGTGAAGCCTGGTATTACTTCGTTAAACCTTCACAGTGCATAGAAAATCAAGGTCTACTTAAAGTACAGCGAAATGTGTTTATGTCAATGTAACAGTCTAGACATTGGGCACAAACCACAGAATCACACAGAATCACAGAAAGGTGGGGCTGGGAGGGACCTCTGGAGATCAG
>KL285742.1:284-21516 GCA_000699545.1 Podiceps cristatus
GGCCCAGGCTTCTGCTCGCACCAGGCTCAGGACAGGGGGAGATGGCGCAGGGATCCTGACCAGCCTGGCGAGGTCCACAGGCTCTAAAAAACCCGGCACCTCTGCCAAAAGGTTACGCGAGCAGCCGATTTGGGGATGGATCTCCGCAGGCCGGGGAGGCTGGGCAGCACGCAGCAGCTCCCTCGGCCCCGCTGCCCCCCGCTATTGCCGCACACCCCTGCGAGTGGGTCAGGATGCTGGGGGGCGGAACAGCCACCAGTGCTCAGGGTCGGGGGCAGAGGCCGGTTTTCACACATAGGTGGTCTCAGATTAAGATCCAGGAGGAAAGGGGACATTTTATAATACATTTTTGAGTAAAGTCATAATGTCTTGACCAAGGACATGATGCTCTTTTGAGTCCTAATCCAGTCCAAGTGAGAAATTTCAGGTAGTCTCCAAAGCACCTGAGGATACGGGTTTGCACAGAGATTTGCAGATGGGTAAGGGGCACAAATTACTCACCATTTTAGTTTAGTCTGGAGAAGAGGAGGCTGAGGGGAGACCTTATTGCTCTCTACAATTACCTGAAAGGAGCGAGGTGGGGGTCGGTCTCTCCTCCCTAGTAAGGAGTGATAGAACGAGAGGAAACGGCCTCAAGCTGTGCCGGGGGGGTTTAGGTTAGATAATCGGAAAAACTTCTTCACCAAAAGGGTGGTCAGGCATTGGAACAGGCTGCCCAGGGAAGGGGTTGAGTCTCCATCCCTGAAGGGATTTGAGATGTGGTGCTTGAGGGCGTGGTATAGATGGACTTGGCAGGGATGGGTTAACGGTTGGACTCGATGATCTTAAGGGTCTTTTCCAACCTTGACAATTCTATGATTCTATGATTTCCACAAACGCCCTAAAAACTGACGGTGTTGTTTGCAACAAGCACACAAAACCATATCCCGGCCACAGCACATGGGTTGTTCCATCCTCCCAGAGAAGGGGGAACCCAAGCCATGTTCTGCCCGGCCACGGGGGCTCCTGGCAGTGAGCGGCGTGGGTAGGTGGGCAGGATGGTAAGGGGGAATGGGCCAGTTTCTCCCAGAGAACCACGGGGAATGAGGCTGGATGGGACAGTAGAGATCGATACAGAGCAGGATCCTCTTTATTTGAATCATCCCTGACAGGTATCTCTACAAACTGCTCTTAAAATGGCAAAGGATAAGGGTTCACAGCTCCCATCAGCAGTCAGCTGTAGGGCATCCCTATTTGATTTGGGTTAGCCACAAGGAAATGCTTTCTCCTGGCTCAGGTAGAGAGGCTAAAAATAGGCACGAGTTTACAAGACTGGAAGAGGGGTTGTTCATGGACAGGACACACAACTACAACACCTCCTCCTCTTGCTCAGAGGCCTCTGAGGCATAAAGTTGATGGAGTGCAGGAGAATATTCAAGGAAAGACGTACAAGCGTTTCTGCCCAGCTTTTACCCATTGTCAGAGACAGGGCACTGCGCTGGGAGTTGCTCTGGCTCGGCCCAGTACAGCTGTTCCTATGGAAATTCTCCTCCTCCCCTATAAACCCATCGATCCTGTCCCGTCACAAAACCTTCTTCAATGTTTTGCGTAATACTTTGCTTTCATCCCCAGGAGCCGCCAGCGTGGTTGTGGGCCACCCCCTGGACACGATCAAGGTAAGACACTTTGAACCATGCTCTCATGTCACCACCCAAAACCCCACCGATGGGGAAGTGGCCACTCTCTAGATGACGCTTCAAAAGACCTTGACTTCCCCTGTCACCCCAAGGGGGAATTTAGCCTGGGCTGAAATGTTTTCATAGACTTTCTTCCTCTCCAATGCTCATTTTGAATGAGAAATTAAAAAAAAAAATAAATTGGCGGATATGTGCAAGTTCTTCTGGTGAGGATTAATGCTGCAAATGGAGGCTGGCCTTACTTAATGTGTGGTTTACCCAACAGTTCTGCCAGCGTTTTATTTAACTTTGCCATAGACAAGTATTCAAAGGGCAATGGGGAAACTATATTTGTTTTGCTGCAGGCACATTTTTACGTGTTTTCCTAGTGTTGGCAACGCTGGAAGGGCAGAGTGCTGAAATTGTTATCCCAGGGCTATGAGGCACAATATTTACTATCTCTGCAAGACAATTATTCCTCAGAGGGGAAGGATTTAGAGATGTAAGAAGATATTTGCTAGCCTGATGCAGACAAGCCCATGCACACACCAATGCAGCCTGACTCGACCAAGCTGACATCCCCACTGATGCCGAGATACAGAGGAAGATCCCGTTTCTCTTTTTGTACCGTGCGATAGGCATCTCTGGCCGGCTCTCATCGCCTCGACTGCCCGGCCCACGTGCTCTGATCTGGTTCCAGCCTCGTTGCTGGCACCAGGCAGGGCTGTCAGATGTGGCAAACCCAAGAGCCAGCGGTCCTGTTTGCACCTTAGAGACCCTTGGAAGGCGATGGGGGGGGGGGGGCACCTTGAGTACTGTGTTCAGTTCTGGGCCCCTACCTACCAGAAGGACATCGAGGTGCTGGAGCGTGTCCAGAGGAGGGCAACGAAGTTGGTGAAGGGCCTAGAGCAGAAGTCTTATGAGGAGCGGCTGAGGGAGCTGGGGGTGTTCAGTCTGGAGAAGAGGCGGCGGAGGGGAGACCTTATTGCTCTCTACAACTGCCTGAAAGGAGGTTGTAGTGAGGTGGGGGTCGGTCTCTTCTCTGTAGTAACAAGTGATAGAACGAGAGGAAACGGCCTCAAGCTGCGCCAGGGGAGGTTTAGGTTGGATATTAGGAAAAAATTCTTCACCGAAAGGGTGGTCAGGCATTGGAACAGGCTGCCCAGGGAAGGGGTTGAGTCTCCATCCCTGAAGGTGTTTAAAGAACGGAGAGATGCGGTGCTTGAGGGCATGGGATAGATGGACTTGGCAGTGATGGGTTAACGGTTGGACTCGATGACCTTAAGGGTCTTTTCCAACCTTCACAATCCTATGATCCTATGATCCTATGATCCCTTGGGAGCTGCGAAGGTGAGGTCAGCCCCGGGAGCGTGGCCGTGCGAGGACAGGTGCAGACCCCAGGCAGGAGGAGCCACAAGGCTGCCCACAGCATCCCGGCGACGGGCAGGGCCGGGGCACGGGCAGCGCAGGCAGGCTCTGCCCAGGGTTGCCCAGGCAATCCCCATCTCCGGCTGGCCCTCAGGGCGTCGCTGCCAGGTTTGGAGGAGGTTGGCAACAGCTAAGAGAGGATCCTGCTGGGAAGCATCAAGATTCTGGATGCCAAGAAAGAGCGAGCCCATCCTTCACTGCTTATAAAGACGACTGTCAGGCTGACCCCTCTGTTGCCCTTGGCTGTGGACGTTGCCTGGGAATACCAAGCAGGCAGGCTTGTTATCTTTCCAAATTTAGGGGGAGGGGAAGAAAGGAGAGTTTTTCCCCAGCACGGAGCCAGCAAAGGGGCAGCTCAGCAGTGTCCACAGCCTCCAGGGGACAGGGGTCCTTCCCCACCCGGAGGAGGGGACAGGATGGGGTGTAAGGTTGGTGGGGCGTGTGGGATCCACACCACGGTCCCCATCAAGGAGGCCTCCTCCTTCGGCTGGCCCCTTCCCAGCGTTGCAGCTCCCACCGAACCCAAGCAGCTGGTTTTTAAAAAAAGCAAAACTCTAAATAGTTTTACATTTACTCAGTTTTCATCCTCCACATTGCATTCATTTCCCCAGAACTTTCTTCACTTTCTGGGTGTCACCCAAGGGCCCTACCTAATCAAAACTTAACAAAAAGGAGGATTTTCCTGAGGAATATCCATAATGGCATCAGTTGATTTTGACAGAGATGCCAGTGGGGATTTCGGCACTGGGTGTTAACAGCATAGCTAAGGGGCATGTGTGTGAGGAGCAGTTGCCCTCAGTTACACAAAAAATGTATTAACTTGAACCTCTAAATACCTGGTTACTGTGTAAAAGAAAAAAAAACAAGCCCATGGAGGCAAAATGGAAATGTCTGGGCTAAGCGTCCAATGAAGCCAGGAGGGAACTCAGGGCTGTGCGCGGTGGTTGCCCTGTCCCGGGCTGCTCGGGGTGCAGCCAGCCTCCCCGCCGGTCCCCCCCGGCCCCGTTACCCCCAGCTTGAGTCACTGGTCTGTGCCCGCGGCCTGGGCCTGCCTGCGTTGCACAATGTGTGCTGCATGAGCTGTCGCCGGCATCTTCACGTACCAGCTTGTTTATAAGGGCTCAGTAAATATCCTGCTTTCGCTGCCGTCTTCTCCGTGGCCTCTGGGCAGGTGTGGAGTGGTGCTTGGTGCGGGCAGGCGGCTGCTGAACAGGGTTTCCATTTCCTCACTTGCTTCTAAGCCCCAAAAATGCATCACTTGTTAGGATTTTTTTATTGCAAACTTTTGTGCAGCTTGAATGAAAGATGATCTAAACATATGTGTGCGTATATATGTATGTGAGAAGAGGAAATCATGTTGAATCATACAGGCTTTGTCGTGACTTACACGCCATTTTTTACAGCTGTTGTAGGCATTTTTTGGAAGGGATATAACCATGGCTTTCCAGAAACAAAATGTCTTTATTGGAAATGATGTAAAAATGTATTTTTGAGTGATGCATGGAGAATTTCTGAGATGGAGCTGAATTATTTTGGCTCAATTTTAGTATTGCTATGTCTTAAAATCCACCTCGGATCAGAAGGGCCCTGGAAGCCTCCCAGGGGAGGTCTCCTCTCCATCCTTCAGCAACACATTCCAACCTCCACTGACAGTCCCCAAACGGCAGAGACCCCATCACTCTCCAATTTCCACATAAATCATGAACTCGCCAATGGCAACGCTGCACACCAGCACTCTGCTGTGATGCTCTGTCGGGCCAGTGCCGCTGGTCTGGACTCGAGAGCAATTTGACAGCCATCATTTCCAGATGTTGCAGAAAGCTTCAGACCTCTGAGGTCCTGTTTAGCCCTGCTTCTGGCACAGTTCAAGGTGGGTGGATGCATATATGTTTTATTTTATTGCTCTGTTTTCTTTACAACTAAGGAAGGATTCACTGTTAGAGCAAAGTACACATTGTTTATGTAGCATGAGCTTTCACTGGGCTGGAAGCATGGGATTTTAATTGTATTTCATGAATGTATTTTGCAGACTCGTTTGCAAGCTGGACAAGGCTATGGAAATACACTCAACTGCGTTCTCTCTGTGTACAGAAATGAGTCTGTAAGTACTTTATCTCACTGTAAATGTGCTGCTAGAAAATGCAAATAGTTCAATAGATAAATATATAAAGCAATTATACAAAATCACTGTTGACACCAGCAGTTATAGGAAGACCAATAAAGTTGGTGCAATTGAGCCTGCAAATCCCTACAGCCTTCTCTTGCTCAACTCCGAAGTAACTTGGCTACTGCTACAGGGAAAAGACAGATCCCTGGCACAGCATGACCAATGTCATTGCCCGGTCTCCGCATGGGTCAGGGTGTTACATCCACAGTGGCTCTTTTGCCCACACCTGCTGGCAAAGCTCTGCCGGAGGTATTTTGCTGACTTTGGCGAAGCCAGGACAGAATCTGCCCATGAGAGGGTCATTTACGTGGGTTCCTGTGCTTTCAGCCTTGCCTGTATTGTGCACAATCTTTAAAAGTCTTTAGCAGTCTGAATTAATTTTCATTTGCTCAGCACATGCGAATGGCTGGTTCTGGGAGACATCTGGTACTTGGATTTGCTTTTCTGGCCTGATAGACCAGTTGGGGTTTACGCTGCTCAGTCCTGTTTCCTCTCTTAACTCCTGCTCCCTTCCCCGGGTAGGTGGCTGGCTTCTTCAAAGGCATGTCCTTCCCGCTGGCCAGCATCGCCGTCTACAGCTCCGTGGTCTTCGGCGTCTTCAGCAACACGCAACGGCTCCTCAGCCAGCTCCGCCACGGAGACGCGGCCCGCGCGCCGGTGCTCGCTGACGTGGCTCTGGCCAGCGTGGTGGCAGGGTTCATCTCCGTGGGCATCGGCACTCCCGTGGACTTGGTAAAGATAAGGCTACAGATGCAAACGCAGCCGTACATCGAAGGTAGGAAGCAAGAGTTTCTTTTTGCTTTCTCTGCCAGTTCTCGGTGTTTACCGAGAGCTTTAGGACAACTTTGCTACAAGGCCCGGCTCTCTGCTGCTTTGCGCTGCCGCAATTGAGCTAAAAATGCTTCTTTCTGCCTCAGGATGGACCCCATCCTGCTCAGCTCGAGGGGAGGGTTTTTATCAATGACATTGATCAGGTCTCTGCTGGCATTTCCAGCCGATTGGGATCTATAACGAACACAGGGGCAGATCCGCTCAGGAGCGGGAGCTGCGGGAGCTACCTTCCCCCCGCGGCCATGGGGCAGGAGCAGCGAGTCCCTGGGCTGCCGGGTCTCCTGGAGATCCCACCAGCAGCACCGCGGCTGCCAGCAGTAATGCCAGCTCCCACCTCCTGTTGCACACTCTCAGTCCCACACGTTTGCCCATAAACCTCTCTCTGTTATTTCACCTTCCTCTGTTCAAAAGTAAAAAAAAAAAAATCACACGTACGTTTGAAAACCGCTGGCTTCTTCGGGGCAGGGTTACAGGTACGGGTGCAGGCAGCCGGGCAGGGTGGCAGCGGGCAGCTGTGGCCTCTGCGGAGGCTGCAGGCAGAAGGAGCCGCTTCTGCTGGAGGTGGTGGCTGAGCTTCATCGCCCGCTGCCGGCGCAGAGCAAACCCCACCGGAGGAAGAGACAGCGCAGCTCATCAGTTGGATTTCAGCAGTCCTTCCACCTTTCTCAGGATTATGGTTGTGGTGTTTAACTGTGAAATACTGACATTTTTGTATTGTTTTGATAAAATAATATTATGTCCATTTTTAAAAGCCTCCATGCAGCTTAGCAGCCTAACGCCCTTTCCAGAAGCAGCTCAGTCCTCTGCATCAGAAGGGCCAGACTCCGAAAGCCTTGACATCTCCAAAGATGCTGCTTGGCACCAGGTGTGGTTAAAATCCATGAAATTTGGGCACATAACCTTGAATTCATTTGGAAATCTCGCTGGGCACATATTGGGAGGCATGTAATAGATCTAAGAAATATCTGTCCTGAAGTATCTAAATGGCTTTTAAAAAATGGACCAAAGTCTTTTTTTCTAAAATCCTTTTTTTTTTTCCCCTCACACTAAATCTTGATCCCAGCAAAAGAAAATAGAGGGCAGCGATTTCTGTTGGATGGCGGTGGGCCTTTGAGAGGAGTTTTGTAGCAATACAGCTAATATAACAGTATTTTTTGGGGTTTTTTTTCAGCAAACGTTAAACTAAAGCCCACAGTCCCTGGATTTCCTGTGTACCGAGGCCCAATTCACTGCTTTAGGACAGTCCTAGAGAAAGAGGGAATAGCAGGAATATACCGAGGCGTGGGAGCAATGCTTCTGAGGGATGTTCCTGGGTACTGCCTCTACTTCATCCCTTACACGTTCTTCTGTGGCTGGATTACCCCTGACGGATGCATTTCCCCCAATCCCTCCTCCATCTGGCTGGCAGGGGGTCTAGCAGGTAAGATCCTTTTTTCCTTTTTTTTTTTTTTTTTTTTTTTTTTCTCTTTTTTTTTTTCCCTCTCCCCACAACACTGGCAAAACATGGACAGGAAGGTTCCCAGGGGTGGCTCAGGGGCCACAGCATCCTCCAGGTCACCAGGAGAGGACACGGGGCTGAACGACCTTCCTCCCCCAGGGCCAGGTCCCCTGGCACCACGGCTGCACTTTATGACTTGACCAACTTTATGGAGGTGATGTTATCAGATCTTCATCAGGCTCAACGTCAGGGAGAAGGAAACCAGCCAGCACCTTCCCCTCGCCGGTGATACACGACAGCCAAGATGCCTCCAGAAAAGGACTTCAACCTGTTGGCTGCCCACCAGGAGGGCGTGCACCCTGCCTGCACGCGGCAGAAGTAGAGTTGACCATTACTGATCTTCCTCTTTTTTTCTTTTTCTTTTTTTTCCCCTGTGTACACCTGCCAGTAAGACTGAATGTGCACCCCCCCTTACACGTGTAAGGTCGCCCCTACACCCATTCCCCATTCCATTTCTCAACCATTTCTAAATTGCAGACCCCTAAACGCAGATCAGTCCTTAGCTCAGGTAACGATTACAACATGCTCCCCCCATTTCTCAGCCCTGGCCCATCTGAACAACTTCTCTAATATGCCCCAACACTCACAAAAGTCCAGACAAACTCAGCTGTCCAACAGGCCGTGTCTTGTGGTGGCATGCTGACCTCTTCTGAGAGGCAAAACCTCCCATTCAGCTGCAGGTTAATCAATGTAAATAGAGAGTTTCTCTATAGGAATGACGACGTATCTCAGCTGTGTGGAGCCTAATCCTGGCTGCATGAGATGAACCTGCTTCTTATTTGCATTTTCAGCTGAATCTTTGCCTTTCAACAGTATTATCTGAGCACTTTGGTTTTTCTGAACCACCCTAAGTGGCATCTGGCTCGGGCTCTTCCCATGGCATGTCTGTGCTCCACCAGAAGCATGGCAGAAGATGTATTTGCACCTGGGGGAGCACCTCCTGGGCTGCCTGCATTTGATTACCAGCGTAACCCCCGAAATCTCAATGCTTCTTCCAGAAACAGGGGACTTTGCTCCTAGGAATACTGTTCCTGTGCCCGAGCAGGATGAATGCCCCGAAATGAAAATCCCATTAATATGATGTGGTAGACGAGAGGTGAATTGCTGAGTTCACTGACCCACGGCCAAGGAAATATAGAGCAGAAATTGTTCAAATACTTCTGCATTTTTCTAGGAGCCATTTCCTGGGGGACTGCTACTCCAATGGATGTTGTGAAAAGTCGACTTCAGGCAGATGGAGTTTATTTAAACAAGTATAAAGGCACCCTTGACTGTATCTTGCAGAGCTACCGGAACGAGGGCTTGAAAGTAAGTGGCATTTGAAGTAAAATCTGCGTATTAGGCATTTAATTTTTAACTGGGAAATACAATGGCTGTTACAGACCAATCTGCAGGGTTGTGAGATGGCTAAAGCCAGTTACTGCTAAATTATAATAATGACAATAGGTAATTATAGTGCAGATTCTTTCTAAATCATAATAGTGAGAGTAATACTGCACCTTTCAGCAATGAAAAAATGAATGACCGGGAGTGACAGTCTGCTGGTGTAATTACCTTAAAATACACTTTGTGTCAGTGCATTTAATTGTGAATATGATTTGACTTGTTGTAAGTCAGAGGTGGAAAATCTTGCCTCTGTGATTGCTTCTACAAAATTCCGAGGTCAAATGTTTCCCATTGACTTTGGTGTCAACTGGTTGCGGTGGGACCACGCTGGCACCCCGAGTGCATTTGGTTGCCGTGGGCAATGCTTTGGTGGAACTGATGCTGATTATGAAGAGAGGCTGAGGGAGCTGGGCTTGTTCAGCCTGGAGAAGAGAAGGCTGTGGGGGGACCTCATTGCAGCCTTCCAGTCCCTGAAGGGAGCGTACAAACAGGAGGGGAACCAGCTTTTTAAAAGGGTAGAAAATGGCAGGACAAGGGGGGATGGATGGAGCTGAAGGAGGGAAGGTTTAAATTAGATATTAGGGGGAAGTTTTTTACGGAGAGAGTGGTGAGGGGCTGGAACAGGCTGCCCAGAGAGGGGGTGGATGCCCCGTGCCTGGAGGTGTTCAAGGCCAGGTTGGACGGGGCCCTGGGCAACCTTGTGTAGATCCAGGCCTGGAGGTTGGTGGCCCTGCCTGTGGCAGGGGGGTTGGAACTCTGTGATCCTTGGGGTCCCTTCCCACCCAGACCTTTCTATGAATCTATGATGCTGTGGTCTGCACTGCCCACCCTCATTTTGCACCAAGAAGGAGTAGATAGAAAATGCTCTTAAATCAGAATTGCTTCAGCTTCAAACACGAAGAAGGGCTGCATGCCAAAAAAAAAAAAAAAAAAGTATCTCCTTTTTCTGACTTTGTCTATTAGTGTAATAAAAGTTGTTTGTTCTACCTGCAAACTTTGCCTCATTTAAATGTGAGAACCAGGTTCTGCAGCTTTATTGCACTGCCAGTGCATGGTTATGAGAAGCAACGTCTTCTGGTACCGCAATAAATCTGTATTTAAGTGTTAATTTTCACATTCTGAGGAAAAAGTAACAAGTTACAAAAAGAAAAATAACCTGCAAAATCACAAGTCAGTGGGATTTACGTGTTTGCCAACACGCCGCCATGTTACGCCAGCCGTCAGGAGCCTGCAGCCTGGTTCGGGTTTTGCTGTTGGGTGAAGAAAGTCGCGGTCTCGGGAAGCACAGGCGCCTGGAGAGATGCTACAGACGGTGCTCGGACGGTCAGAGGAGGGTCAGGGTGCCCCGGGCTCTACGCAGGCTACCTGCCCTGCGCCTTCAGTTTGGCATGAACTTCCACAGTAAAACATAGGGTGGCTGAAAAGGGAATCTCTGGGTGTTTTCCCTTCTCTCTCCATCCTCATCCTCACCCCCTACCCTCCTTGTCCTGCCTGAATATTAACAACTAATTCAGGCACCTAAGTTGTTTTTTTGTTTGTTTGAGGTCTGAGCTGTTTGCAGTTTTTCTGCTATCATACCTGGCACCGGGACCAAAGCCCGCAATAGGATTAAGTAACAGTTGACGATAAGACTTGATCCTTCTCTCATAAGGAAAATCTTTTTATATGTTGGGAGACACAGAACTGATAAATGGCAAACCCAGCCCTGAATGTTTTCATTCTGGGACAAAAGAACAGCATTTGCAGTGGTGAAAATAATTGCCCAGTGTCCACAAAAAAATGTAAATATAGCCCTCTTTTTTCTCCATAGTCAGGTGTGTTCATTCCTATGAGAGAAAAAAAATATGCTTCTGGGCTTTCCTTTGGAAATCTCAATTATTATTTAACTTCTTTCTTGTGTTACTTTATGGATACTGCAAAAATTTGAATTTCCTCCTAGAAAAATCTATCTTTCCTAGCAAAATAAAACACCCTAATAAATCAAGTAATATCCTAAATATCCCAATATTGCACTTGCACATTGAAAACTCTATCTTAAACAATGTAAAGATGTTTTGATTCTGTCTCATATAAGTCAGCACCGGGCACTGGGTTTACTGGATAGAAGATAACGGTGGTGTTTAGTAGAGCCCAGTATTTTTCAGGGGAAATACTGGTTAGACAGTTAAATCTATGTTTTTGGAGCTGAGATCTTCCATGCTTTCTCACAGTAGCCGTGGGAGTGGTGCCTTTGTAGAGGCTGGAAGGGGGTTTGCTTTGCTGATGTTACTTTTCGTGTCGATTCTGAACTTGCGTTTAGATCAGCGACCGCAGTGATTAGCCTGGAGGGGTAACGGAGTGATTTTGTGAAAAACAGGCCAGCGGAGATGCTCCCTGCAATCATCCTTGTGTGAATAGGCTCACCCCGGAGTGAGGGGTTTGTGCAGACCCTTGCGTGGAGCAGGCAGCAGCCTTTGTAGTGGGGGGTGATTCAAAGGGAGACAAGCCAACGCCAGGAGTGACAAGGGCCCCTCTCCACTTCCCAGAAAGCACTTTACTGTTCAAGTACTTAAAAGCTGTGAGGTCTTTCACTCTTGTAAGTGCCAGCATCTTTTCAAAAATATATATTGAGCAGAATGAGGAAGCCTGGCTGTGGATATTTGTTATCTTAATGAAAGAAAATGCTGGGATATGTATAGGCACCAAAGCTTGACCTTAGGAACCCACATGTGAAAATATCAGCTTCTATTGAATATTTTTCCCAAAGGCAGTGGTGAGAGCTAGTTTTCAGCAAGGTACCAAGTCTACTTTTCTGTTGATTGAGAAATTCTTCCTATGCTCAAAGGTGAAACCCACAAAATAGTTGGTGTTGCACAGGGCTGGCGTCGGCTGGGCTGTCTCGCAGCCGTGCCGCACCCTCTCCGCTTCCCAAACACCTTCTGCGCCCATGGACCCAGCCCCGGGAGGCAGAGCATTTGCTGCATGAAAGCCCCAGCCGCCTTCTTGCACCCTGGGCTTTGCATGATCCCCACACACTTATGTATGCAAAGGGAAGGCGGGACTGCAGCTAGGTAGGACAGCACTGGAATATGTTCTAGGTTTCTTGCTTTCTGCTCTACACCAGAGGCATGAGGCCACTTTTTTGCCCTTTACCTCCTGTAGCTCTTGCTGGCAAGTACAGATGGGGCTCCAGAGGGAGCATGGAGCACAATGATACCAAACCAGTAACTTTTTGCTGTTGTGTTTCCCTTCTCCAGCGCAGACTCCAGCAAAGACCGTCAGCAAGAGTATTATCTTGTGAGCAAACCAAGATTTGGTTCTTCAGAATCCCACCATGACTTCATTCAATGTTTTATTCTTCTTCTTAAAATAGCCAGTATATTCCTATGCTCTAACCTTTCTCCATCCCCAACAGGTCTTTTTTAGGGGCGCCACGGTCAATGCAGTGCGAGGATTCCCAATGAGTTCAGCCATGTTTCTTGGCTATGAACTTTCTCTCAAAGCAATGAAAAGAGACCAAACTGAGACCAATCCTTAACTTCCAGGTCAGCGCATAAAGACCCTTTAGCTTTATTAAAATTAGAGAATTAATCTTTGAATGAAATGGAGTTGCAATTGTATAGATCCTCTGAAAGTCAGATAACTTACATGGGTACCTACATCTAAATAGTCAAACACCTTTCAAATTTGGGTCTGTGGTATTTGCAGCAGACAATAGACGTGCCGATGGATTTTGCTTTCATTCAGACCTGCTGGAATTTCACTGCAATCTGTTCTGACTGTTGTGATTCTTTTGATTAGTAGGAATCAGAAAAGAAAATCTGAAAGGAGAATTTCTCTAACATTTTATAAGTTTTGAAATATCATTCTCACTAAAGTCCCTGCACAGTATCCTTTCCTCCCTTGATCCATCCACAAAGACCTGAAACTAAGCCCCTTCAAAATGTCTTGACTATCAACTCACAGTTCTACTTTTTCCCTCCTAAACCTAGGGTTGCGTAAAGGAGCAGCATTTAAAATAACTGATTAAAGAGGTTTTTTTAGTGGTTAAATACTCAAGATTATTCTTGGCAGTCTTTGCTGTTTTCTGCAGACCTTCATAAACCTCCTTCTTTCTCATTTCAAGTGTTGCCAAGAAGACCTGAAAGTCTCCCGCTTTCCTGAGCCAAATCAGCAGTGTGGTGTTGGTGAGGGTTCAGCTGCTCTGACCGAAGACTCTCGTCCTGCACCTACAGCGTCCTTCTCTTCTGCCACGGACTCAGACCCTGCAGGAGCCCGAAAACTGCACCAGCTCAATCAAATCCAAAGATTATTTTCTTATCAAATCTTTCACTCTGTTGTCAAAGAGTGCCTTAATTCCCACGGTGGTGTTGGGCTTTTTCACCGATGACGTTTTTCCCATTGAGCTGAGTGAACAACTTACTTCCCTTACCCACATGAGTGAGATACACCCAAACCCAGCCCACGCGACATCGGCTGAGGGAGCATCTTTTGTACAACACTGTGTATAAAGCTTGTCTTTTGGGGGAACAAGGAAAGGAGGAGGTGTGGTGGGTGCACAGGTGCTTTTTGTGTAGGAAGGTCTGGATTCCCATCAAATCCCAGTTTGCTTTCAGGATCAGAGAAATGGATGACTCCACCAGCACGAACGAATACTCGTGTTTTACATCACAGAACTTTCCAGTTTGTCAGAATTTAACACATTATCGTGAAAAAATGCAAACAGCTTCAACAATTCAGTTTGTTATCCAAGGTATAAATTAAATTGGGAAACAGGAAGATGTTAATTTCAGACACTAAGATGCTCTTTTTCTTCAGAAAACAATAAAACAAGCCCGCATTTCATATCGATGGCTGCCTATTAATTTACCTAACTCACCTTGTGTAGCCCTCCGGGGACCTGCTAGAGATATCATCTCATTAGACCTTCTGACCTCCCTGACACGACAGTCCAGCTTGCCAACCACCAAACCCTGCAGATGTCACTTTGCAGCCTTGAGAGACCATCACCAAAGGAAGTATTTTTAAGGGACGCAGAGTTTATCCCAAACTATTCTCTACCAGCTTCAGACCTCCAGCTCTTTGCTGCAACCCCACTGAGACAACTGGGGAAGACCCAGGTCTCTCTTTGGTCTACCTCAGCCTTTTAAATATTCCAAGATCTTTTACGTCATGATTATTTCTGTCTGTGCTGTTAAATATCTCCATGCTTTATTTTCTAAGCATGTAGCTCCTGATGCCAAAACCCAAGAAGAACCAGCTCTGCTGGGACAAGAGGACTCTGGTGGCTCTGGCAGGAGAGGCTGAGGGGTAACAGCCTCGTATGCAGAGGGGCCTGGGGCTCTGGGACAACACTGTCCTCTGGGAAGGTATCATTCACCCCCATCTTCCTCTGGAGAAGAAGAGCTCTGGGGAAAAAGCCCAGCAATGGCAGTTTTAGCAGCTGCCCCCAATAAAGGTTTCTTTCTGAAGACAAACTGGAGTACCCATCCAGCTTTCCTCCATGAAAGGAGGAGAAGGAAAGAAAAACATCTACATCCTCTTCCCCAGGTGAACCGAGGAATTGTCGATAAGACTTGAAGACCTCAGCAGACACTGCCTAGAAACTCGAGTCTGGAGCAGTACACAGAAATGGGGTCCCCAACCTTGGGCTCCTCTTCACTGGGGCCCAAATTAAAAACAGAAGTGTGTCTTCCCTCAAAACTGTCCTTAAAAAGTGGGAGAAACAGCTGGTGTTGCTTCATCTCAGGACTTGCAGGCGAGGAGGCTCACAGTGGCTTTGAGCTTGGCAAGAACAGAGGCATCTGTTTTTGATAAACAATATGGATAAAATCGATGAGCCTTCACACAAGTATTTGTTGCTGGCTGCATTTAAGGATTCATCTATGTTACCTATTTTAATGCATATACGTAAAGCACGTTCTTCAGGTGCCTGTCATATGTCTCCAGGGATAATACTCTGGGAGACTGTTTTTTCAGTGCAAATAAATGGTGTTATCTGCCAGCATTATGTAAAATGGATGATGAATTAATTAAACTGATGAGATTTGCAATAAGCTGTGTATCTGTCTGAATGATCCTGCCCTCCCAGTGCCCAGGGTCGGTCTGTTCAGTGCCCCCCTGGGCATAAAGCCCGGAGACCCATGTTGGAGTTGCGTGGTGATTTTTCCCGATATTCTCCATCCAATTAAACCAGTTTTGAGATGAATGCGCAGGATTTACTCAGACAAAACTCTCATGTAACACACACCTGCCAGGGAGAGCTGTGCACTACGTGGTGTAGAAAAGGAGTAGAGGGCAGAAAGCTTTTAATATAAAAACATGAAAAGCAAGTGGGAAGTGAATAAAAAGGTTTGGCCACATGATGGCATCCTCGTCCGTGGCGGGACACGGCCGTGTGCCACTCGTGGAGCTGCCGGACAATCTCTTTCTGTCTTACTCCATTCAACCCCACGTCCAGGTTTGCTGCCAGCCCAGCACCCGCTCCCTCCCCACAGGCAGCCCCACACCGGGCAGCGTGCAGGTGATTTTGGGGTGACCCTGCTCTGCCAACGGCTTCCTTAGCCCGGCAGCGCGGGAGGCAAGCCCTGTTTAATCAGTGTTTCACCCCGTTAGCTTTCATAGACAAACGACGAGTGAGGCAGAGCAAGGCCGGGCTGGAGCACGAGGGCTTAGAGGGTGCCGGCAGCCCTGGCCACCATGTAGGAGGTTGGGCTGACAGGGCACAGCAAGGCTGGGACAAGCAGCTTTTGAGACACAGCACGTTGCAGTAGGGTCGTACCCATGGATGTGATCGATCGCAGTAGATCCCCGCGCACGGAGCCGGGTAAATAATTTAGTCTTGCTTTTGAAGCGGTGAGTGCGTGGCTGTGTCACCGAGGAAAAAAAAAAAACAGGGGTCAGCCCCACGTCTCGAAGATGAGGGATGGCAATTACAGTTCATGCACACAGAGACTTGATGGGTCTGTATCTTCTGAATAATCTTCTTTATGCTATATCAAACACATTAATTTTTAGAGATAGTATCAATATCGTTATCCATTGATAGAAATTAAGATCTCTAAGGAATCCTCTTCGGGGACCTGGTGATGGGCCTGGCAGGCCAACAGCTATACATACAGCTGATTCAAATCCCTTATAAGGGGCACTGACTGCAAATGTTGAGGATTTTGTCCCTGAATTACACGGAAGATAAATCCCCTGTGTCAATGGAATTTGGGATATGGACCTGCTCCTCTGTCAATGCTGCAGCCGTAGTGCCCGTCGGTGGCACGTTCCCCAGCACCACCACGCTGGAGTGGGAGAAGCCACCTGCATGTTCACAGATGCTGACAGAGCCCCACGTTTCTCCTATAAATGCAGGAAATCCTGAAATTGGTAAAAAATGAGAATGGAGACCAGAAGGACCAGGGATACCTACTTCTATGCTTTTCTTGCCTGGAACATGAAAGTATAGTCAGACCTGTCATGCCTCAAATAAATTGGTAATTGCCCAACTTTCGTGCTGTCGGTGGTGTTCCAGCTCTTACAACACCCCGTATTACTTAATGAGATGCTGGCTGTGTGGCTGTTTTTCTGTTTATACACTATGTATGGAAGGAAAAAAAATGTAACAGCAGCTTATTTCCCCATTTATTAAAAAAAGAACAAAGAGGACCTAATTTCCCAGTGAAAAGTTATTTTTCTAGAAAACAGTCTTGATCCAGAGGAAGGTCTGTGGTGCTGGGAGAGGCTCTGTGATGCCCACGGGCCATGAGGGGGGAGCAGGCTGGGGTTGCCCTCTGGCCAGGGGCAAGGAGGGGGCCACCTCACCCGCCTGTTTCTGCATCCCCACTGCTGCTGGGCACCTCTAACGCCCTTTGAGTCCCTCTTGCAGGCAGGGTGCAGCTGACATCCCGTGTGGGAGCTTGCCCCCACGGTTTCAGTGCCTGGCTCTGCGCCAGGCTGAGGTCTTCTCATGCCACGGGAGTCCCTTCCCTGGGGGAAGGTGCGATCACGGTCCCCCTTTTTCTGTTGTACTCCGAGACAGAGGAATAGGTGATGTCTTTGCAGGCATTAAGATACATAACATCTCCTTGGTTTACCTGAAGTTCCTCAGTTGTAGAGGTTGTTATAGCTGAGATTTCACTCCTAGACATTGCATTCACGTAAGCCAAGAAGGCCAATGCTGTCTTGTACCTGTGAAGAATAAGGTAAAGTGTAGTGTCAGAAGAAATGGTGAGATCCAAGGAGAGAAGTGAGAAGCTGATGTCGCTAAATTGAATATAAACTGCACAAGGACAGCTTCCTTTCTCTAAAGCCATCTTCTGCCTATATATGCCCCTATAGTGATGCACAGACCGATCACTGCCAACTTAGATAAGTAGTATGTAAAGTATCCTTCCAGAGATAGGCTCCAAAGGGAATTAAACCATGCAGTGAGGGGGAATGTAGGTAGTTACACTGATTTTCAAAAGTTTTCATAAACTATAGATCCTGCGACAGCTCCAGAATCAGACACTAGTGGAACAACCAACCTGTTAAGAGCCATACGTGCAGCAGGAGGAGAGTGTCCTCTTAAGGGGCTCTCAGAGGCCACATAACGAGGTTTCACTGTAAGGTATAAAATGCTGGATACATCAAGAAATCCTTTCTTAGTATAGGTGAAATACTAAGGCTATTGGGCAGTAGAACACCAAAGCTCTGAAAAGAATATGAAGGTTCTTTTGAGTGATGGAGAAAGCAATGGATAACCTTGGGTCACAAGGAGAAACATTTGGAGAAACGAGGACCTTGCCGCTGGGGAAGCACGGGCTGGGACTGCCCTGCTGCCAGCACCCGGTGCTTCAAGCCTGGCACCCACGCGGTCTCGCCTGCTGTAAAAGCGCCAGGACTTACATCCCTCACCTTCATGGATTGGACCAGCTTGTGGTCTATTTCCCCACGTTTCAAAACATTTTAGCACTAACGTAGCCTACTTTACACATAGTATAGAAAATCCTGCCAACTGTCATGGAAGAGGGCCAGCCTGTTCTTACTCATGCAGCTAGGTGTGAACCAATATCCGTGTTTATTTATTAAATTGTGATTGCCGTGTTTCAATCGAGAAGTCTGCAGGTGGTTTTTCGATGCTTCCAGCATGAAAAGCAAGCTGCAATGCGGGTCTGGCTGGTGGAGGGCTCTAACGCAGCCACGGAGTGAATGCCTGGCGCTGTCTGTCTGTCCTGCATGTTCCACCCTCCTCTGCGTGCTGCGCTGAGAGGGAAACCAGCCCCCGGGGTCATCTCACAGTGGGACAAGCGAGGAAGGGTGAGTGGACTTACGATCTGAGAGCTCTGACATGTTTCTCTTTCCTGGTGTGAAAGCAGTCAGGCCCACAAAAGAGGATGCTGAAGTGAGAGCAATGGCATCGGGAAATCCTTAAAATACAAGAAAACTGGTGACCTTTGTGGACAATTCCTGCTTTCTTCTGCTTACTTCTGGAGACTGTTGGTTGTGAGATGCACTTGCAATATGTACAACGCCCAGCATGGCTGGCATGTTGCTGTCAGGACTTTTTGCTTTTAGATGCCTCCGCTCTTGCTAAATATCATTGCAGCATGGAAAGCTTGGCGTCCCTGCTAGGAACCCCAGGAAAGCTCCGATGACTGCATTATTGCATGAAACAAGGATGACTCGCAGCTCTGAAGGTTCCCTTCAGGTGTGCTCCCCCATTTCACAGCTCCTGAGCACCACTAGTTATGATTCGTTTAAATGGTTCCAAGCGAATTAAAACTCTTCTGAATGTCATGGGGGCTCCATTGCCTACAGAAGCTAACATGAGTCCTGAGGATGCCCCACGGTCCATCTGTTTCCTGGTTTCATCTGGGATGGAGCTAATATACTTCCCAGTAGCTACTGTGGTTTGGATTTAGTATGGGAGTTGGTATGTGAAGAATGTTGATAATACACTGATGCTATTAGTTACTGCTAAAAATCAAGGGCTTTTTTCAGCTTCCCAGGTTTTGCCAATGTGCAGGTGCACGAGGAGCTGGGGGGGCCCAGCCGGGACAGCTGACCCCGACTGCCCACGGGGATATTCCGTACCGTACGGCGTCACGCGCAGCGTGTAAAGTGGGGGAGAAGCAGGAAGGGGGGACGTTCGGAGCGATGGCGTTTGTCTTCCCAAGGGACCGTTAGCGTGACGGAGCCCGGCTTTCCTGGGGAGGGCTGAGCCCCTGCCTGCCCGCGGGAAGGAGGGCATGAACCTACTGTCTTTATCTCATCCCACGAGATCTCTCACTTTTACCCCTCTGATTCCTTCCCCCATCCCACCGGGGGGAGGGGGGGGAAGTGAATGAGCAGCTGCGTGGGGCTGAGCTGCCGTGGGGTTAAACCACGACAACCTGCTTGGACAGAGCTGAGCCTGTGGCTATCAGGAGGTGCCACCGTTTTCTTCAGGCTGGCACATGAAATGTTCCCTGAGTTCATCTGGATTTTACACCTTTCTGTCATAGGCAATCTTGCTATTACTATGCTATGGTTTACCCTTTCATGGAAGAATTAGAATGACCCTATTTTCCTTTATATGCATATATGCATATATGCACACTAGCATATGTCATCCTTATCTAAAACAAAGGAAAAAAAAAATAGTCCAAGCCACCTTATCTCTGGAAAATGAAACTATCAATATCATCTTTTCATTTGTGGTCTTTGCAAGCTCTTACATCTTGATCAGTGTACACAGTAAATGTAAAACGAACTAGTATGTAATCTCGGTATTTTTCTTCTACAGGGAATCATTTTTTCTACATTAAAAAAAACCCAAACTGTACAGAGTTTCTTGGAAACACTACAGTGGGATGCAAATTCTCTCATGACAACTCAGAAGATCTGGAGGTTCTTGCTGACCAGGCTAAACCAGTTATTTGGAGATTGGACAGCATTTTTGGTCCATCAACCTCTCATCAAAATAGGTGCATTAAGAGAGAATATATCCCAAAGTATTTACACATAAACCAAAAATGTACAGGACATTAGATGAGGATTTCCAAAGGAGCCAGAGGGAACTGCCTTTCAGAGACCACAGAAATATATTGGGAGAATTTTGTGTGTTCACCTTTTCCAAATACATGTTCGGGGCTGGCATCTGACAGTCCTGTCTCTCGGCAGTTGCGACCTTGAGCCAGGCACTCCCTGCTGATGTGCCGGTGCTGGCAGTACCCCCGGCTGAAGGAGCTCTCCATCTCCTTCCTCACTCGGCTTGTCCACTGCATCCTTTCACATCTGAGGAAGTGATACGAGGTATGGGGATAGACGATCTGCTCCAGGCTGACCACAGCGAGTTTCCCCACTCAGGTTTCCCAACAGTTATGAAGGGTATGGGCTATGGGCTAATGCACCTGCTACCTTAGAGCTTGGTGGCCTTTATTAAAAAAATCTGGGCTTGAAGTCTTCATTTTGTTTCTGATTTTTCCAGCCAGAAAGCTTAAAGGAAGGAGAAAGCTTCAGGAGGACCAGACTTAGCATTGGTGGCTTCCCACTTTGACAACCGGCCTTTCGAGGCTTGTGGGTTTGTGACCTCGGAGGAGAGTGGACTCACACAGTCACGTTCCTACCTACTGCTACTTGTCTACCGAATTTATTATGAATTTGTTTCAGGCTTTTTGAGCGATGGTTGAAAAACCTCTACTTCCTCTCTACAGTTTGGCCTGTGTTGCTGAAAGAGAGATTACAGGAGAGGAACAGAGGGAGATCAGGTACCTAGACATGAGGACAAAAAATAAACTGCTGATTGTATTTAACAGGCAAATGACAACATATTTGTGAAAATACATTGTCACAGCTGGTCATCAAAATGAAGACTTTCAAAATATCAAATCTAAGTATTTAAAGATTCTGTAAGAAAGCTGTTTTGTTTTGAGTTTTGGTTTGGTTTGTTTTTTTTGTTTTTTCTGGGATGTCAGAAAATACTAATTCCCATGGTCTTTGGCTCAACTTCTAAATGCTGGAATGGAGCCTGAACTCTCCAAAGAGAAGCCATAACCAGTGCCACTCGCTTCTGTGCCCAATCCACTGCTGTTCTAACTAATACATGGAAAGTTCTTTCTCTGCCAGTTTGACTCCTGGTGATTTCTAATTCACTTTAAATTGAACACAGCTTCTCTGGTGACCTATTTGCCCTTGAGCAACACAGTCTGAGGTGGATCTCACTAAGCAATCTAATACAAATGAAAAGATGTAGAGATAGCGCTGGCACCGCCGGCAGATAGAGACTGCGAGGAGGAACCGCAGGCTCCGGGGGCCGGTCTAGGGAACATCTGGACA
>KL285742.1:21547-37998 GCA_000699545.1 Podiceps cristatus
CGCTCAGGAGCAGCTCTGGAAGCTCTGCCATTCCGATTTTCAACTAGTAACAAAAATACAGGTCTTGTCCTTTTGGGCTATAGGCCTGGGAAGAAGTTATCTGATCTGCTCCCTGTTCAGTGAACATAATTAGATCTCATGTACGGAAAGGTCTTAATTATGTCGGACCAATCGCTGCCACCAATCGCTTTCACTTACAGAGCATGGCAGCTGCATTGAGACATCATTCCCTAGGTGAAGAGGCCCTAGAGACCCTGCAAAGTATACCAGATGCTGCAAAATCCATGCAAAGACAGTGCGTAGCAGCTGCTCATCAAAATGGGATTTTTAATGAACACGTTTTCCTTAAAAACAAGAAGCAGCGGAAACTCCTGGCTGTCACAAACAGCCCCTCGCCTCTCTTTCTCCATGGCTTGTTACCATGTTCCTTGCACAACCTTGGCTAAAGGAAAGATGCTTCTGAATTCTTTCCTTGAAAACCATATAAAATTGCTTTGAACGTTCCCACAAATGTTACACATCATTTATTTCCTTCAGGGATTTTTGCTTCAGACTAATTGTTCTAGCTCTTGCTGTGGGACTTTACTGCCTGAAGAAACAGAAAGCAGCACGCCCATTGCTCTGCTTGAGCAAAAGGCTGTTTCCTCAGGGAAGACCTACCCGTCACACAAGTCTCTGTACTGTTTTTTGGGGAATCGCAGGCTCTCAATCACAAACCAACCATTTTAGCCCTTCCCTGGCAGGTCAGTGCCTTGAAAGATGCCACTGCCTGGCTCATGAAAGCTGTCCGTGCCAGCGATATATTTTTATCTGTTGGTCATAACGTAGCCTGATGCCAACTTTAACTTGCCAAGGGAGGGTCTCTGGCTTTTTCTAGGTATTCCCTGGGGCCTGTGTGAAAGCTGTAGCTGCCTAATGGGATGTACATTTACCACCATAAATAACCTAAGGACGAACTTCAAAGAAAAGGTAGGGAGCCTGGAACCGGTGCTTGGCGAGCAGGCAGCAAGGCAGGGGCCGCAGCAGCAGGCAGATCCTTCTCCGCTCCCCTCGGCGTGCGGGTGGGCAGCAGAGCTGCCCTTGGCCAGTGGAATTCCTTGCCAGTGGGCCAGAGAAAAGGCAGCAAATTGCAACCCAGTGTTCTCTCTTTCCAGGACAGTTTCCAGAGGGATCGCACTCATCCTTCTGCCAGACTGACCAGCAGAAGGCTCAAGCTTTTGGAGAAGATCTTTGAGGCATAACAGGATCTAAGGCATAACGAGAGGGAACCTTAAAAGTCAACACTGGGGATCTAAAGGAAATCCAAAAGAAACTCCCACTTGCTATGCCGAGGTGTGCGACTTGAAAAAAAGAAAACCTCTGTGGCCACAGAAAGCTCTAGTAGACATTCAACCTGATTTGGATACTCCATCTGAGAGAATTTCCAAGTTAGTACCATTCTGGTCACCTACGGCTCTTTTTTGCATCCATTCTTTCCCGTTTAAAAAGGAGCGGGGTGGGATGTGACATTGCGCTCAGTGTTTGCGCTCTGAGGGTCCGAGCCTCATCTGCACACGGGTGCACTTGCCCTGGGCAGAGGTGGGACCCCAGTCAAGGACTATGGGATTGCTCTGCAGACGCAGCAGCTGTAAATTGGCGTGACGACTTCTCCAGGCACTGCTCCACAACTCCGGCCATTTGTCCATCTGCTCAACGGACCCCTGCAGTGTTACCAACTTTCTTTGAGAAAGGTCCTGCTTTGAATCCAGGGGGAAGCCCGCCTGCAGCCTGTCCGTTTGTCTTCTCAGGAACTTTGGCAATGCTGAACATTATTGCCTCTTCACTTTCATGGAACCATAATTTACATAAGCACAGGAGACAAAACCCACATCTGAAAAAAAAAAATGCTTTCGTAGATTTTTAACCATTGTTTCCTGTTGGGGTGTGATATCATAATGTTCAAATTAATCACTTCTGAGGAGCATTTGTGAATTTCCGCAGTACTGGAGAAAAGTCACTGCAGTAGGTGACTCAATTCCACGTTTGATTTCTCTAAAATGCTGTCCAAGCTGGTGGGAAAAAATAGTGGGCACCTGGTATCAGTTTTATAATTGGGTTTTTCCATATTAGAATGGGAATTTTGTGAAGACTCAATTAAAAGGAGTGTCCTGCTATTCTTCTGTCACCCATCAGACTGAGTTGCACATGGATGCCAGCATGCTGTCATACATACTCTTCTCTTCTCTGCTGCTCTCTGTGCAAGCACAGAATTGCACTGTCCGTGAAATTATCTGGTATACAAAATATCTGCTTGTAAGTGGCTGTTTAGCACCTTAACTCTGTAAAAATGCATGCTTCTAAAGTAGTTGATAATCAAAACTGATTTCTCACTTGTTATTCTTTCAGGAGCAAAGTTCTGTAAGTTGCCCATGTAGGGAGACAGCTGTCAGTGTGAGTACATCGCTTTTGAGAATATCATGAAACAAAACAAAAAAGTACTTGTGTGTTGAATGCCAGCAATGATGAATTTTAATGCTCACTCTTTTCGTTTTCAGTCATGTTCATGTCTTCCCATTGCTGAGGTAAGTTTATCTTTTAAGCTACTGTAGTTGTTAAAGAAGTTCAGTTTTAACTGAGTTTAAGTTTGTTCACTTTGCTCCTTATATAACTTTTGCTTTCAGTTATGAGGAAGATTTTAATACAGTAGTAGCAGCAAAAATGAACTTGATGAACAGTGGTGGGGAGGGAAGCAGAACTCCTCCCATTATCAGTGCGATCAGAACCAAGCCCGGAGTCAGGCAAAAGTCCTCCGTGGGCTTGACTTACAAATCAAGAGCTACAGGTTCTTGCTTTGAAAATCTCCGCAAGATCTTGTTTTATGGTTAGGTGCATAAATACTGAGGGAACCTCAGGTGTCAGGCCTCAGATGGTCAGCTCTAGGGTCATCCAACATCATTTTTGTAAGCCTCCTCAGATATGGTGAAACACAGCATTGCTGAAACTATACTTCAAAGAGGTTACTTCTATGGTCTGAGGTTTTCTGAGAGATGTGACAGGTGTTTCTTACGGCACACGTGATGATTTGGTGTTTTACACCACCACACCCCCCCCCCAAGTTCTTATATCAGTTTTCGATAGAATGCAAAAGATGTTTCATTTAATTGTGACATGCTGCCACCTTAAGGAAAACATATTTCTTCTTTCTGTAGATGAACACAAAATGCATTCTAGTGTTTTCTAACACCTTCTTTGTTTAACAGCCTGGCCATGAATTGGCATGCTTTGTGGAAGGAACCGAACACATGATGAAAAACAACTCAAATGGAATAATTGAAAGTCTTAATCGTGCCTTTCAGATTCAACTGGATAGAAACCTCTGTGAAGTAAGCCATATCTTACTTTTTTATAGATCTTCGTCTATCTTTCATGAAAGAAAGGATTTTTTATAAATATTTGTAGTTAAGCATTCAATTAGTTTCAAATGTGTGCAGGAGACAGATACGATAGGTGCAACATGTGGGAGGCAGTCGAAAGCTATTAAAATTGGCAGCGGAAGCAGGGAGATGGGTTCTGCCCCACTGTACCCTTTCCCTTCTCCAACTCCCTTTATCATGAGGACCTTTAAACACAGATCTCCGGGAGAGGAGTCTTAGTTAAACTGCTTTGCTATTTTCCTTTCTCAAAATGTGTTTCTGCACTAAATAGTAATGATATAAAACCAGAGAGCAGATGTGCAGAAGCGGCGTGGCTGGGGACAGGCAGGCAGAGGATCCTTCTCTTCTGGAGCATTATCTCTGCCTAAGCTGCAGTTTCTTCAAGGATATTTGGGCATGAAATTCTGCTGTTTTCTGCAGCATCCTCAAACTTGTGGTGAGGCTCAGGAAAGCTCCTGGATCCCCAGATGCCTTTTTGGAGGCAACGAAACATCCTTTATTTACATAGTAAGCAAAGTTATGTAATTCAATGAGACGCGGAAGACGCTGACACTGCAGTCTCTTGAGCTCCTTCAAGCCAGCTTCAAACTTGCAAGGGGGAATATTGCTCGAATGGCACCGCAGCAGCGAGCAGAGCCGCTGCCCTGGCCTTAGCCAGCCTCTCATTCTGCTCTGTCTGCCCCGTTTGCTGGGTTACAACAGCGTAGTTTTAATTATTTCAGCTGTAACTATATGACAGTCCAGCTGTCGCCTTGTTAGTCCCCATGAAAAGTCATTCTTACACTAACTGCTCAAGGAACAGTTCTTTAGGAATTCTTTTTTAAATCCTTGCTTATCTCTAAAGAATGTATATTTTAACTGTTTCATCTAAATATTTTATTTTTTTATAAAATCCTTGGTAAACTAATCTTTGTTCTTTCTTCTGTCACAGAGCCTGGCACGCGGGAAACATTGCCAGTACAAGACCAAGGGAAATGTGAAGGAATTTTTGAATAAGATCCTGAGAACCTATCAAGCAATCAATAAACCTAGAGCTTAAAAAAAAAAAAAAAATTCAAAAAACCCAAACCTCTTCAATAAGAAGGGGGAACAGAAAAGTTATTTATTGTATTTATTGTCCACCTGAAATATAAAAGGTAGAAATAACAAAGGCTAAACCAATAAAACTATAATTTACATGAGCACCAAAAGTACTCAAGAGTCTTCATTTTATATGTTTTACGCTTGGTGAAAGGTTTGAACATCCTGTGTTTGTACCAGTGGATGTCAAAAAGTTTCTGCAAAGCTCCTGTCCAACAATTTCACTCATGTCAGATGCGACAGCAAAACGCGCGTGCTTGCGAACAACTCGAGTTCGTGCCTGTTCCCCTGCCAATACAGTCGGCACAGAACTCCGAGGCTTCCCTTCCCGGATGTTAACATTTTCTTGACCTCTTTTTTTTTTTTTTTACTTCTCTGACCACTGTATAGCACCAGAAATATTTGTGGACTTCAGATTCAAACAGAAATTCTGTGTCTTTTTCTGCATCAGTTTTATTTTCTGATAATATCTACAGACCATGAATAAGTTGCTTAGCTTCTTTCCTGCAAGGTTGCAGATTTTCCTGCCCAAAGCCACTTTTTTTTTTTTTTTCTTTTTTTTTTTTTTTTTTGTAAATTTTCAGCAGCAGAGAACTCATAAACATCCTAACATACAAAAGCAAGACCATACCCAGGGCTCGCGTATTTCGAACATGCTGTGCACAACTGTGTCTTTCTCAGGATGTATTTAACATTGGCTTTGAAGATCTTTCTATAATGCCATGAGCTTGGATATGCTTCTCTATCACCTCTCCACTCAGCTCAGCAGAAACAAAAGAAGCAAAAAGGGAGCTTTGATGGGAAAAAACCCCACATATAAGGGGAGATGCTTATCTTAGCCACCTATTCCAGCCTTACTAGTAGTTTCTTAGATCTCTTCACACAAGGGAAAATCCCAGACAGGTAAGAGAAAGTCAGATTTCATCTGCTTTGTGCCTCAGAGAGGAACAAAAGAGATGAGGCATTGTAACATCGAGCTGGAGGATCTTAAAAGATCTCCAAGGACGTCATTTCTTCACCACCTCCACTGGAGTACGGTGGACTTTTCAGACTTCAAGGAACAGACGCAGACATATAATTCCCTTTCTTTATTCAGCATGAAGTGTGATGTTGATGGGATGAACATGTTTCTGGAATGAAAAGCGTGATGGAAACGCTCATCAACTACATGCTTATTCTTAAGGTTTCCATTAACTTGGTCTTGGGGGAAAAGACAGAACTAGATTGTGCATCTGATACAACTCTATAAAAGGAGTTAAACTTACATAATATATACCACATCAAATGCATTTCTTCATGTGTTTCTGCCACCTGTTTCAAATATAAGAAGATAATAAATATTAAAATACAAAAGCTCATTTCTGTGGTAACACCTACACAGATCAAATCAAGAAATAAAGCAACTATTTCAACCTTCTTACATTTTCATCTCTTCCTACATTATCTACTACAAATTCAGCTCAGACAGCTTTCTCTTAGATAACCATGTTTTGGGGATTCTAGTGCAAAGAAAAGTCACCCACGTCTCTAACAAATCAGCAGAATGGCCTTGAACAGCAGAAAAAGGCTCATTAACGTCCATAGATCTTATTGCATCTAGTGCTTAGTATGATGTTAGATCTCAAATTTCCAAAAGATTGCGTCAGCAAACACCAATATCCAGTCTTGTTAATATTTTCCAAGTGCTTGTCCAAGCTATTTCAGTGTTTCCATGATGCTTTGATTTTCATATCTTTGTGTGTGCCACTCACCAGTATTGTGTCTAGTCATAACCTGTAGCAAACGTAAAATCTGAAAAACATTGGTTCATTTTTATAGATGAGCAAAAGGCTTCCCAGGTCCTAGGACTGCAGACAGCTGCTCTGAACTGTGATTTCAGCAACTGCATGAAAAAAAAGAAAATTCATTGTCTAATACTTTTACTCCCTAAATGACTTCATTAGATTTTTGAAATAGATAATAGTAACTGTGAAATCATGGCACAAGCAAAACATATATCATAAATTCAGTTCTACCCAACATAAGCCGGCAGTCAGCTTCCAGTATAATTACTTCTGCAAAACAGTAATTGGAAACTCTTGCACAGAATTTGAGAAGCCAACCAAACTTACTAAACTGCAGAAGATACATCTGCAAAATATCCGCTCATCTGACGGCTCGGTTTGCAATCTGCGTGAGCGAAATGATTGCTGTGTGCTTAAAGCATTCAGTGCAGGACTGTGCAACCTGCAACGAGAGCCTCCGCTGCCGCCTGTCGTTGTACGCGCACCCTTTGCGTCTGTCAGCTGATGCAAAGTGTTTGCATCGGCGACCTCCTCCAAACCCCCGTGATCTGGAGTCCAGGAAATGTGATAGTCCTCCATCCTTGAGTAGTTCAGCCCTCTGCCTCCCCAGGGGCATATTCAGATCTTCTCTGTGGGACTTTGCAAGCCCCAGGGCAGCCCTGTGTGAAGGGCTGGATGTCTTTTGGCAGACGGAAGGTCCCAGCCCTCAGCTAGCGCCCGAGCAGATGTGGGACCCTGCGGGTGCTCCTGGACCTCTTCTCTTTCTCCAGTTTGGTTCACAATAGAACTGTGAAACTGCCAGGTGGAAACAAAAGGAAACTAATCCATTGAGTTACTTAATTACTGTAACAAGTACCTTTTCCTTTTATCTCAATTATCTTTCTCTCTAGCAGCTCTCTAGAAAGACTTGTCTCTCTGAGCGAGACAAGTGGCATAGGGCAGGGGGGACAGAGGAGGTGAAGGTCAGACATTTGGTATAAAAGGTGATGCACTGATAATCAGGCATGAGTTTAGGGAAAAGCCCTTCTCCCAACCATTCAAACCTGTCCAGGTGCCCATGGCAAGGTGTGTGCTTGTTTTCAGATATGTACAGTTCTGCACTTGCCTTGCTTCTACATCTCATGTCAGGAAAAGGAGGCTCTGAACACTGTTTGCTTTATGATTTCTGAGACAGAAACCCTCGATATCTGAGGATGCAGAGCAGGAGTGGCTGCTTTCTGCAAAGTGGAAAGAAACACCATTATCTCTGTACATAGCACCCCTTTCTTTGGGAACCTCTGTCTCAGGAGAGTTAAGTGTTAGGAATGTGCAGACCAATTACATACCCCTCCCACGATGACTTTTTTTCCCCATTAGCATCAAGTAATGCTAACCGTATACTAAGAGTGTCACAAAGACACTCGAGAAGCTACTTTACGCTTCAGCAGGAAGTTTTCTCCCAACCCTCCTACCCCAGCCAGCACACCAGCCTTTCTTTGAAAGGTTTGGTCGCCGGCAGCAGTCAGCCAGGAACCCGTTCACAAGCTCTGCAGGTCCACAGCAGTATTTTCTTAGTTCGGGCATCCACTTAGTAGCACAGCTATTACAAAACTTTTAGTGTTGTCTTCAGAAACCTGACTAGGACAGCCTGATATACTTGAGTACAATACTTTTCAAGGCAGTAGAACAGCAGCAGAGCCAAAGCTCTTGTGCTCCTGTCCGTGACCCTTGATTTTATGTAATTCCATGACCTGCTGCAGGACAAGCCAAAGCCCTAAGCAATGTCAAAGATCTAACAAGAAGCTGTCTCCAGTGACAGGTAGGCAAACACTGGTGGTGTGGTTTAACCCCAGTCGGCAACCAAGCACCACACAGCTGCTCGCTCGTGACCCCTCCGCAGTGGGGCGGGGGAGAGAATCAAAAAAAAAAACCAAACCCAAACCCAAACTTGTAGGTTGAGATAAAACCAGTTTAATAGGATACTAGTAATAATAATGACAAAAGAATACACAAAACAAGTGATGCACAACGCAATTGCTCAGCACCCGCTGACCGATGCCCAGCCCGCCCCCAAGCAGCAACCCTCCCAGCCAACTCCTCCCCCCCGTTTCTATACCGAGCATGATGCCATATGGTATGGAATATCCCCCTGGCCAGGCTGGGTCAGCTCTCCTGGCTGTGTCCCCCCAGCTCCTCGTGTCCCTCCTCGCTGGCAGAGCACGGGAAGCTGAAAGATCCTTGACCAAGTATAAGCACCACTTAGCAACAATTAAAAACATCAGTGTCTTATCAACATTATTCTCATCCTGAATCCAAATCACAGCTACTGGGAAGAAAATTAACTCTATCCCAGCTGAAACCAGGAGAACTGGCTTAGAAGATAGTTTTGGAGGGACTATAACTGCCTCGGTGCATCTGGTATGGTTTTGGTTGGTTGGTTGTTTTTTTCCTGAGTCTCTTGCACCCCTGTATGAACAAGTCTGGTATATGCCACGGGATGGGAAGGAGAGGCACTGGGCTGCCAGTCAAATGCTTCCCACTTATAAATCACACTCGGTATTTAAAAGCAGTTTTACATATTTCTATAAGAAAGATGATCTTATCTGACTAATCCTCACAACACCCTCCTGAGGCATGTGAACAAGCCTCACTCTTCCAGTTTCACAGAAAAGTAAGGCAATCAGAGTTTGAGGAGGTGGAGAACTCATTTCTCTCCAACACTCTGCATTTTACAGTTGTCTGAAGACTGATAGTGTTTGCTTGCAGAGCTCAACACGCACCAGGGTTAACCACCAAGACACAAATGACAGCACACATAATATCAGGTGGTGCTACTGGGAAGACTAAAGCCAAAGTAACTACCACTTCCAGTCTGTTCCCCCCCCGCCCCGATAAGTCTACACCTGCCCACAGCTGGTTATAGCTCCCTTCTCATCTTCTCTATGGGTCCCTCACTTTTGATTCAATCAATGAAAAATATCTCCGAAAGGTAGAGCTAAAAATTCCCATGACTTTTACGTGCATCTCTCACGGAAGCGACCACGGTGATCTAGAAATTACAGCACCTTCATGGACACACACTGTGTAGCGTAAGATGCACACCAAGCACCAGTTCAAACAGCAATCTTTTGTCATCTTCTATGAACTTCTGTAAATAATCCTGAATGTTCACACTGCTGTTATAAGAGAGAAGATAAATGTTATCTTCTTCGCGTTGAGACACAGAATGGATTATAGCTCAGCAGCAGCACGGCTCAGGCAAGCAAAGGAGTGAAAGGGCTGGGAAGAGAAGGCAAAATGCTTCGCTGGCACGACACCTACACTGCCCTAACGGCCTTATTTCCTGATTCACGTCCTGGCTTTAAAAATCAAAGATGCTTACAAATGAGCAATGTGTCTGAATTGTTTCTGCTATCTTAAATCTAGTAGTGTAGTAACATATGAAATAAGCCTAAATTTGTATCAGGTTATAATCTAGAAAAAGTGACAGTAAGCAAGAAACTTCATTAAAGACATTTTCCATGTAAAATATCAGTGAGATTTCTTTTTACTCGTGTCAGAAACAGCATCATCGAGAGACTTCACAGGAAAACTGATGTCCCTGATTTTTTTATTGCATTCGTATTGTTAGTTTTTAATTTCATAACTTTCAGACTAAATAAATATTTTCCGGGGGTAATAGGTCAACAAAAAGCCCAGGAGTGAGGGGAGTTTCCCCCGACTCCCCACAAAATTGGAATTGTAAAAAAGCAAAATAAGAGGGAAGTCATGACTTATTTAAGAGATGCAGATAATGATCAGCCTACTTCTGACTTTGCAAGCAGCCTGTGGGAGAGAAGAGAGATGTTCTGTCTGACACCGACTTCGGGCAGGATATAAATCAGCCATTGAGATATAAGATTGTTCCACGGTGGCAGAAAAAGTTTCTCACTCTCATTTTGCTGTGCTCCCATACACCTGACATCATATTATTAAGTAAAATGCAATAGAAAGGAAAGCACGAAGACTTAAAGCCCCCCATTGACCACAGAGTATTTTCAGCAACGTAGCGCAATGAGAAATAAAGGCTATGGTTTTCGCAAGGAAGGAACAGTGCAAAACTATATTTAATTGTTATCATCTCTTTAGAGGCAGGCACCCCAAAGGACTAGTTGCTTTATCACATCTCACAATGATTTAAGAAAACACGCATTTAGGACTCATTGATCTCTTTCACTGGTGACTGCCTGAGGCAGAAAAAGTAGTGGAGCAGTTTTGGGGGGAAAGGGAAGGGAAAGTTAGGTCTTTTACAGTATGGTCTGTCTGCTCCTTGCAGACTCTGTGATATTGATGGGCCACAGAGGACAAGATGGGCAGGTGAAAGAGATTCTTATGCAGGTTTCACCACTCTAACAATCCTCTTACTGATCTATGTGCAATTAAGAAAAGCTATGTGTGTATAGCCCATATTCTGCATATTTCAATATAATGCCCCCCATTTACATGGGGCACGAAGATGAGAAAAATAAGTGGCAAGAATCTAGCAGACGTCTTGCGTTAGGTGGGGGCTGCTGCTCAATGTTGCTGTTTGTAGCTGTTCTTGCCACCCTTTGCAACAAGCCTTAGGCCAGACTAGAGGACCAGAAGATCCCAGTGAGTGGTGAAAAATTTGTTCCATGCTAATTGCCTCCTGGAGGAGTCCAGCAGGTAGAAAAAAACTGGGCATTGGAACAACCTGGTTATGGGGAACCAGAGTTTCCCAGGCAGTAAACTGAGAAATCCCCTTGCGTGAGGGGAAACCACCCGGGAAGTGGAGCAGTGGAGGTGAAGCAGGGGCAAGAGGGGCGTATTGCAGGAATGATCTGCTGCCAGCCCCAGGACCGCAGAGAGCAAGGCAATACCAGCTACAGAAATGAACAGAGGTTTTTACCTTACTCTTATACTTTTTTTTGGTATAAGGAACTATGAAAAAAAATGAATGAGGAAAACCTTTGAGTGTATACGTGAGAGATGCATCAGGAAGTAGTCAGAAGAGGCATATGGAAGCCTTGTTTGGTACTAGAGATGTTTTATCAAAATGACATGTCCTCGAAGAGGTCATTCTCTTGAATACATTATGAAGACATTTAAAATGTACTCAGTCAAAATATGGACAGAATTCCTGACATAAACAAAGTAACTGAAGTTATTAGCAAGCAGACTGTCTTTAATATCAACAGAATGTCCAAGAACTCTCTGGGGAAGTGGTGGTGAGATGATCCTGACCAGTGCTGACAGCTTTGCCACCTGCTGTCCCCAGAAGGTGATCCAGCGACTAGAAAACACCTGGGGCTTTGGAACAACCTGGCCGTGCTAAACAGTTTCCTCCACAGGAATCATGGGGCTGTGCGGGACGGAAAACTGTCCAACCTAAAAATAATCCTTCGTTTTCCATCCAACTCTTCATACAGCTGGGAGAGGGTGAAGAAGAACAGGATTGTACCTGCACCAGGTGCCCTCGGTTAAGTAAGTTTAGGCATATCATGAAATTGTACTGGGAGAAGCTGTCAGTTTTTCTGTTAAAGGCATCTTTTCAATCAACACCCAGATAAGTACCTGTGGCAACATGCTTCATCCTTGTCAGATTTATCAATAATGAAAGGAAACCTGGCATAACTATGACTTCTTACAAGTCTTGTCTGACATGAAACATATAATGGATGGATCTATAATGAACTCTTACAAAATCTAACCGAATCTTTTTCATACTAAATGTATGATCTAAATGGCTGTGTCCTCAAAATAGTAATATCTTCAAGCAGTATCTATCTATTCATATTCCCAGTGGAAAACTTACGGCCTTTTTTTTTTTTTTTTTATTTTCAGCAACTGAAAACTAAGGAAAACCTCTTGTTTTTGAATGAGGTGTTCCAAGAAAACCTTAGGAGAATTAACAATGAAGTCTAAATGTTTTTTGTTGCCATTCAATTTTCCCTCAAAGTTTCTCAGAAACAACCAAACACTTCCACATGGTTCTGCAGTTGGCACTCTTCTGGCTCCACTATGAAATGAAGTTCAGTTCTCGCCATGCTTTGGTTTTACTTTACACTTTCTAACTATGTATTTTCAGTCACCTCTACCAAAATTCCTGATCAAGCTGGAAGACCAGTTATTGCAGATCCACAAGGATTAGATTGGCTAGAGCCCAGACTCACAGAATAACAACGGTATCCAATCACACACTCTTCCAAGGAGGACCATCCAGTCCTGTAGTTTGGCTATATTTATTGAAAAAAACCCCAACATATACACTAGTAAAGGGCATCTAAAAACATTTCAAGACACAAACCAAGCCCAAAATCAGCAACAGCACACAAAAACGTAGCAGTAAAAAGACACAGCTTTGAGAGGGTCTCCACCTTTCTGACCATGTGTTTGTGCTTACATCCAGGTTGTGGTACCACATGGTAAATCCTAACAGCTTGAGACATATTTATGATTAGATTGCACAAACTTTCTTATACCATCAGGTTAAACAAACAGAACAATGGTATGCAGGTGTGGTGCAATTAAATTAATAATTAGATTGTTTAATATATTAAATGTGCAGATTATAGATAATGATTAGATACGCGTAACCTTCTCTTGGAAGTTTCAAGACCAGTGGCCTTACCACCTCAAAACTGACAGATATCCACGTGATTCGTGGTGCAGTAAGCAAGCTCAGGTTAGGAAAGCTGCATTCTCCTCTCTACGGTGTCTTTTACTGCATAAATAAGCATCAGGCTCCAGGGAGACCTTATTGCAGCCTTTCAATCCTCAAAGGAAGCCGACAAGAAAGATGGGGGACAAACTTTTTAGCAGGGCCTGCTGTTGTAAGACAAGGAGTCATGGTTTTAAACTAAAAGAGGGGAGATTTAGACTAGACAGAAGGAAGAAATGCTTTACAATGCGGGTGGTGAGACACTGGCACAGGTTGCCCAGAGAGATGGCAGAAGCCCCATCCCTGGCAACATTCACGGTCAGGCTGGATGAGGCTCTGAGTGACCTGGTCTAGTTGAAGGTGCCCCTGCTCATGGCAGGGGGGTCGGACTAGCTGGGCTTGAAAGTTCCCTTCCCACCCAAACTGTTCTGTGATCCTACAATCAGCTTAACAGAATCCACCCGTCTCTTCTTGAAACTCACACATCTCTCCAAACATCCCCTCCCAGACCCCAAACAAAATATGTAACAGCTCTTCTAGGAACCAGCCCTATGGCATGGGACACCTTCTCCTCTCTCAAGGGCCCCAGATTCATTGCAACACATTACCGATGTGTGGCCCAACATCCACCACATCTGTAGCCGTGCCACCAGCCACGGTAGGGCTCTCTTCATGAGGCCGCATTTGAAGGGTAGCAGTTGTACAGAAAGAAAACTTGAAGGGAACTAAGGAACTCACAAGGTCAGAGGACAAAACGGAAAATGTGCACAATGGATATGATACATCCGAAAGACAAACCAACCAGGACTGCATGCTGCATCTGTCGCCCTATTACGTAGCTCACACTGGCGTAGCGCAGTGGGTTTGCACTGCTTCACAGCCATGGGATGAGCGAAAAGGCCACTACAAGTCATGCTGGAGACAGCAGTGCGTAACGCATCCGTGTGAGGGACCAGAGACACCCCAGGGGTGGGACAAGGTAGTTGACTTTCACACAGGAAGGTGCTACCCATTCCTAGGAAACCAACCACCCCGAGTATCTACAGCTCAAATATCAACAAATCCAGATCCAAATCCAGCTACTGAACTGACAGGGGTTATCTCATAAGCTATGCACAGGTTGTCTTCTCCAACAGTTGGACAAAAACAGCAGCAAGGTTTCCAAGAAAAGTTCCCACACTGTGCTCAGTTTATTAGGGGCATTTATTATGCATTTTCTTGAAGGAACCTGTAAATACTTTAGCAGGATTGCTGCCCAATTGCTTGATCAGTGGGAACATCAGTGTAGGAAGAGGTGTGACACCAAGTCCTGAGGACAACGTTACTCTCAGGTTAGAAAGTTCTGGATTTATAGGTTTATTTACTTTAGAAAAATAAGCCGTGAGCAGGTTGCATGCAATCCATGCTGTTGCCACTGGCATCTAGCAGAAATGGAAAACTAAGTAGTATTTGAACTTTCTTCTTTAATGAACACAGTTAACAATCAAAGAATATGCGTGTACATTCACCACTAGGAATCCTGGGACAGATCCCAAGTCAAGCTTTGGCTGGCAAAGGACTCTCCGCAAAGGTGAAAGGCAATCCTCGTCTCGAACCACAAAGTTAAAACTAAGGGCTGCTCCATTCCTGCCGGTCAGGCTCTCCAGGGATCTAGCATGTTCTGCTCCGGCCATGTCCTGAGACTGTAAGTTAGTATTAGTTTTGTGATTTACAGAACTGCAGCGTGGGAACAGAGATAAGCCACAACCCATCAGCATATACCTGTGAGTGTAAGATATATACCCATAAGAAAGTTATTTCTGGGCCGTTCTAAGGCTCCTTCCTGCTGTCATGCCTGCTAGGCTTATTGTTCCTTATTTCTATGAATAATTTCCTTCTTCGGTAACTAAAAAGTGTAGGTATATAAATAATATCGATTTATACAGGCACACTTACGTGTCTCACACATATGCATATCTTAAAAGATTATCTTTATTAGTCTGCGGAGTCCTCAGTTTTAATATAAAAAATAAATCACAGAGACTGATATGCGAGTTCCCTCTTGTGACCAAACGATGCTATGGCAACACCTGAAAGTAAACACAAAATGCGTGTTTAAAAAGCAGACCTTTAGACAGCAAAGAAACAGTTCAAATTGCAGAGAACATGTCAGTTCTGCATTTTTTTTTTTGTTCACAAGCCATTGATCTAGCAATTTTTTAAAAAGAATTTACACCATCTGTGCATAGTACAGAAAAGAACGGAAACGTGCCTCTGGAAAATATTGTCACAAATATGAATCAGAAAGGAAAACAAGGTTGCTAACACTAAATTATTTTATCTATTCATGAATCCTAGGACGACAGACAAAATCCAAAGATGGTGGAGGAAACTGGTGAAAAACCCTTTTATAAGCTTTATCGTTCTTATAATTTTCCTTCCTGGCACAGGAACTGCAACAAACTCATTTCCTCCTCCGGCCAACTGGGTGAACAGATTTTCTCAAATCTGTGAAGAAAATGGGCACTTGCCAGTAGCTGAAAAAGCAGATACAGACATAAAGAGAACATGAATGATCAAAACATAGGATTGAAGGGGAACTTAAATGGTCATTTATCAGAACCTAAGTGGATACAGCCATTTCTGAGGATTTCATTACTTAAGTCAGCCACACTGTGATATTCACCAAATAACTAATGACATAAAAAAAAACAACCCTGAATCAGAGAATCCTGGTGCTTTGTTTTTTGTTTTTTTTTTTTTTCTTTTCCCCAAAATAACAATCTATATATCAACACCAGTAAACAGAATTTGAATTAACTGACAATTTATTTTTAACGCTGCTCAGATAATTTCAACCAGAGAGTCACATAACTATGTTTTATGGAATAGTGGGCAGTCACCTCTTGAAAGTGTCAGGGCCTTAAAATACATTCATGCCTTCATCGGTATTAATGGCCCAGAGCAGCCTCACCCTTGCCCAGGGCTGCAGGTGCCCGTTTACGCTCAGCCCTGGCCCTTCAGTCCCTCCCTGAGCAATGCCAGGTCTGCAGCCAGCCCTGGGCCCGGCCAGGGACCTGGACCTCGGACCCGCCTCATCACCACGCACTTGCCCGATGATGTGGGCTCTTGGTTGAACCCGGTCGCCACCTCCAGCCCTGCCTTGCTGAGCCGGGCGGTGAGACCCCTGCGACTCACCAAAAACTTACTCAAAAAAGTTAATAGTTGAAAAACTGGTCTCTGCTAGTTAGGGATGGCACAATATTTTGTTTGGTTTTTTTCTTTAAATGTAATTTAAGAGATTAAAACGCATTGGTCCAATGGGAATTTAATAACATTCCCATAGTATACCAAAGGGAGAACTTCTGCTCTACAAAATTTACTTTCAGACAAGTTATAAACTTCTAATATGCCTTCGTGGTGGCTCTTTGCATGCAAAGTACAAACGGCATCTGTTATCAATACTTTTCCCATACTTGTTTTGCAGTTGAATGGACACTGGTAGTTTTACCTGTTATCAACTTTGAAAGCTATAGGTCTAGCATAAATATATAT
>KL285743.1:0-21755 GCA_000699545.1 Podiceps cristatus
GAATAGGGACCATTTGTAGAGCACATGTGGAAAAGGGTAAGTGGTATTTTTCCCTCTTGGTGTGTCAGCTTTAGTTCTTATTCTCAGCAAACTGAGCGAGCCCAAATACGATGCTTCTGCATAAACAGATAAAGTATGCACTGAGGCCATATTAAGCAAGCGTTGTTACTGCTCTCCACTGCTCTTGGATGCAATGCTTCTTCGATGCTTCCTCAGTGCAGAGTCACTTTTTCTGCTTCAGGACAGAGTTTGTAATAAATTGAATCAATAAGTGTTTTCATGGTTTTGGGAACAGTTGGCTGTTGGGTGTGTGAGAGCTCTTTGGTTCCTGTGTTAATTTAGTTGTCTTCAGAGATTAGAAAGACTGAAGGAATAACTGGTTTAAGATTGCTGTGACTATCCCATTTTTAGCAAAGGCCACTAGGGTTTTTTTTTTTTTTTTAATCTCAATAATTTTATATATGACAAACGATGCGTCAGAAAACATCTTCTTCCTACAGGTTTATCAGTTTATTAACCAATCGAGTCTGATATTTCACTTTGTTCTTCTTTGCTCCTATCACAAATAGGAGGTAAAATAGGGTATTTGTTTCTTTAGGGTACTTTGGGAATGCCCTAACACATTAGCACAACCAGTGTAGATAAATCTAAAAGTAAGTCTGAAGCTCATCTAATTTTTCAAGGATAAATGAAAAATGTGTGAGTGTCATTTCTCATTGACAGTTATATTTGTTTCTTGTTGTTCTACCCTAAGCTTTCTTCTATTACTTTTAACTCCTGTGAAAGCAAAATTGAGTATGTCCAGAAAATAAATGCAATACAGAAGAAGAAAAACTCAAAAAGCTGTGATGTGAAACAAGACCTTGAACAGTGGTTGTTCAATTATATAGAATTAACATAAATATGAATAACCTTTTACTTATTTTTTATGTCACATTATCTTTTCTGTAGGGAGGAACAAGTATTCTCTGGTGCTTGAAATGCAAATGTTTCAAATCATGCATATTCCCTGTTAGCCACGAATAAGGTCATTTTTATATATATATAAATATATATTTGCCAGGAATGACTGTACAGTCAGTATTTGTTTTGTTTCTGAAAAAGTTAGTCACAGTAATTAAGAAATGTGTCTTCCTCTTCCCATTCAAAACCAAAGTGTTCTTACTTTGCCATTGAAAATTTTGATTCAGCACAGAAACATCGTTAAATTAAAGCATAAGAGGTGTCCAACCCACATCTAGGAGACCTACGCACATGCTTCATAATTATACAAGGCAAGGGAGAGGATTTCTGCATATCAACTGTAAAAGACCCTCAAGTGGTTTTTTATTGTTGTTGTCAACCCAGTAGACATAACTGATCTGAGTAGGTTTAATGTCAACAATATCTCTGAGTATCCCACTGTATGTACACATTAAAATATTTTCCTTTTAGAGCAATCTGGCCCTTTACCAGCCTCCCAATGGCTATGAAAATAAACTGCAGTGCAAATTATGCTAAAATAATCAAAGAGTGAAAGTAAAATTCATATCTGCAGAACTCTTAATTTGTGCTTGGGGCCATCTGGCATTGCTACCCCTTGGGACAGTGACCTTCCTCTCTTCTCCCTCTGTCAGTATTTCATTCACTTACCTTTTTCGTTGCCACACAGGCATATGGACGCCGCCTTTTATTTTCTTAACATTTTTTTCCTCTCTCTCTCTCTCTTTCTTTCCTCTCTCTGTGGAAATGTATGCCTCCTTTTAGAAAATAAAATTCCATAACTGCAGCTTTACTAATAGAAATACCACACAGTCTTGCTTATTAGACGCTCAGTGTGGTCAAGTACCTTCACCATCATGGAGCGGTGCAGGGCGACGAAGAAAACAGAGGTGCCCTCAGATGTACCTTCGAGCACCTTTGTCCGACATCTTCCCATGGTTGCCTGTGCCCAAACCCCACGTCTTCATGGTCTGCAGAAACAGGTTCTCTTAAGCTCAAAGAGTCATAACATCTTCATCCCACAGTCTGTCCATGGTTGAAGTGATACTTTTTGTCATTTGAATAGGGCTTAATCAGAAAAAACCCCAAATTTTCCCCCTCTTTTCCCCTCCAGTGAGGCAAACAAAACCAGAGCTTCTCCAGTGGAGACTGTAGTGCAGGCGGCATTGACCCCAGCTAGAGAGTACAGTTACGTATGTAGTGCATACGTCTTTCCACCTCACTGAGCAATACATCAAAGCTGACTGACCTCCTCAAGTGACTCACAGAAAACTAAACTGCTTTGTCCCTTCCTAAATACACTTTGAATAGAAAAAGTCTATCTGACTGCCTTCTAAAGGTCACAGTAAGTAAAGGAAAGTTGGCTCTGTTTTGTTTTGTTTTTTCTGCTTTTATTATTTGGCTTAACTGCTACATTTGTTCCAGTCCCTACTGTGGAGAACAAGCATTTGGTCAGTTATAAAGCATGGCGTTATTAGTCCCTGTATCAAGAAAATACTAGAAAAATGGTGTTGTCAGCCCTAAGCATGACGATTCAGATTGTGAAGCCAATGTGACCAAATGCAGCCTTGCAAGCAGCAGGGCTGTAAACGTCCTTTGGGAGGTATCGTGTCGCGGGTACACGAAATCGGCCTGGCGCCCTCCACAAATGTTTACCAACATCAGCAAATTCATCACTGCTTGCTATTTCACATTTTCAGAAAACAGCTGTCCTCTCTGGCAACTCTCTAGAAATCCAGCACACCCCTTCTCGGGTGCTATAGCTCCATAAGCTGCCTTAACTTTTCTGCTGCATTCGGCTGACACTAAGCAAGG
The DNA here is from genome assembly GCA_000699545.1 of Podiceps cristatus. Taxonomy (NCBI): domain Eukaryota; kingdom Metazoa; phylum Chordata; class Aves; order Podicipediformes; family Podicipedidae; genus Podiceps; species Podiceps cristatus. The sequence goes on from KL285743.1 coordinate 2,797, forward strand.
TATGTCCCTGCCCCGTGCCACTGAGCAGAAGGGAGCAAGCACCAGTGAGATTACTCGATCGCTCTTGCTCCTTTCCGTTCATATTTGAAGTAGCTTGCTGATAGTCCTTTGGATGTTTCTTTGGAATAAGCAAAATTTTCGTCCTGATTGTTCTTTCAGATCAACCATCCATATGTACTTGGAGTAGTAGTGCAGGCGCTGAATTGGTCAACAGACAAGTAATGAGCATAACACTACAATAAACAGACACAATTAACCAGGTAGTGAAAATCAGTATGATTTCTTTAAAGTTAATGGGATTTCTGACTACTGGGAACTTGTTTACCCCAACTGGAAGGTAAATCTTTGTACAAATAACATCATAAACACAAGTACTCTGAAACTTCATACATTAAAACTCTACACATCCTCCATGCACAGGCCATATCTGTGCAGACAAGATTATATCAGGTGAAATCCTGATCCTACTGAAGTCAACTGAGGAACTTTGATTCTCTATAATTGTTATCCATAATTCAGTCTTCTTTGATGATAATTATGTGGCCCAAGTATAATATAAAGGCAAGATATTCTAGATGATGTTAACAAGATGATGCGCTACATGACTGAATATTTTGTATCTTAAGTCAACCTCAAGGTAAGCATCTGGGAAATATTTTCCTTAAAATTTAGGGGCATTGCATGAAAACTGGTCTGATGGAGTCAACAGGAAAGTTTTGGCTGGCTCTACTAGAGCTCAGTTTTGCCCCATTTAATTTAACTCAATGCTGCAGCCAAACCAGGAAAAGGTTAAGGTCTTTGGCTGAACTTCATTCTGATTTTAATTCATGGAAAGCTGAAATCCCCAGGCAAAACTCAGGACTTGCGATGAAGGTAGGAAAAAAAAAAAAAAACCCAGAAAATGTTAAAAATGTTCGAAAGCTGCAAAGCCAACAAAAATCCAAAGATGCTGTTCCAAGGTCAGCAATGCCAGCTTGCATCCTTGGTAAGAAGGTATAAAGAGAGAAATTTTGTGTCTTCATGTTCTTATTTATTCTGCACTGCTTGTTGATCCTCTGTGTCCTCCTGAACTTCAGGAGAAAATGATTAAAAGAACTTTCAACTGTGGAGCACTGTAACTGTTAACATGTAACGAGTTTACATCTGCTATGCTTACAGGCATCTTCAGTGTGGAAAATATTTGTCCAGAAGAATGGACAAAGCTGGTTTGATCTGAAATAGATACTCGTATAGTTAATCACAATGTTTCTACATGCTTTGACCAGTCTGCTTTCTGAGCGCTTGCTAAATCTCGACTTATTTAACAGCAGTACATTCAGATCTGTCTATGCATTTTTATGTAAGTATATAAATATATATATATCTATCTATCTATCTATCTATATATATACAAAACAATCTATAATAGAACCCATTGATTTGGATTTTGCTATGGTTAGAAGAATAAATGGGGAGTGTATGAAAATACATATGTGTTTGTTAATTCTCGTATAGATCAATGTAGCATTTTAATAACTTTCAATTTCTGGAAGGCATTTATATGGAGCTATCACTAAGCATATCCATGTGGGTCATGAACTTGGCTACTTTACCTTTCAGAAATATGACTCTTAACCCAAATTCCCCCACTTCTGATTAACACCACAGTTTTTCTTTGCCATAAACAACCATGCCTGCTCAGTGCTGCACAACATCCTCAGGAAGATTTCTGGTTCTTAAGGTGTAAACCCCAGGAAAACTGAAACATTAATTATTGGAGATAGTGCTCAGGGCTCTGGGGCAGAGTGAGCCGTAGCTGTTTGCCTTGATCGCCAGCCTGCCAGATCACCGTGCCCGGTGCAGGTATCCTGGACCGCAGCACTGGTTGCAGGGCTGTGCCACAGCTGGTGGGAGACGTCCTTTTGGGTGCCACAAAAGGGGGCTGGTCCCCTCAAACTGCAGCTGCGTGCCACTGGCTCAAATACATGCATATGAGTGTTCACAAGACAAGGAGGTAAGAGGCTGGCCTATAACCTACTATAATTTGATATAATTAATTATGCTTATAATTGTAATTATACATCAGGTTTGATAGTGAAGAGTTGAAAGATAGTTTAGTTGTTCCACTGAGGCTGGTGAAGTTAGTTAGGGTGTTTTTAGCAAGGTCCGAATGTGGCTGGGTGGTCGTGGAGCAGCTGAGAGGCAGCTCTTCTGCAGCCAAGGGAGCCAAAGCACGACGTTCAGGTGAAAATGTCGTGTACCAAAAGCATCATACCTGACCTGTGTGCTTCTTGGAATTGTGAGAACTGTAGAAATCTAATGTATTTGACCAGGGATAGGTTAACAGTCGGACTTGATGATCTTAAAGGTCTCTTTGAACCTAAACTATCCTATGATTCTACGATCAAGAATTACAAGGTGAATTTTATAAAAATGTTTTCAGAAGTATTGCTCAAAAAAAAGGAATAAAAAGTTTCTCCTAGAGGCCCAGAAGACTAAACATTTTTCTGTTGGTTTCTTCTCAGTAAGTGTAGGCCTACTAGTTCACCTTGCAAAGATGAAAAATCTCCCTTCGACGTGATATACCATAGAAAGAGAGAAAAACAGAGAGGTAAAAGACATATCTCACATCCTTCCCTGAACAAGTTCTAAGGAAAAAATTCCATGGGCACAAAACAACTACATGAATAAGACACTGGTTACTACCAGTGAAGTTCAGTTTCACATTTAATCAAAGTGCTAATTGAAATCACTTTGGTAATGGCTTTGCAATCCTCATTAGAGGATACTCCGCATTACAAACTTCCCACATATAATCTGGCACCAGTGGCAAAACCAAGGTCCAACGCACAGCTAATAAGGAAAAAGAATTACCTCTGACCACAAGAGACTGAAGCTGCCTTATCAGTCAAGCAGTGCATGTAGCTTTGCCTCTGTGGATAAATTAATAGCCTCACATCGTGGATTATTACGCACTTTTCATTTTTGATGGATGACATTGCAGTATACTGGTTTAAATGGTATGATTTGTTTATCAATTTGCTGTACAGCATTTAAATCCCTAGGTTAAAAGAGCTGTCATAAATATTATAAATTCCAGAAGGCTAACTACATCTTGAAGTCATAAAAATAAGTAAAAATTAAACTATTTACAAAAGAAATAGAAAAAGTGCCATTATTGTCAATAGGTATCATAGAACATGCGAATACATGCATATACATCTCCTCTGTCGATATCTAATGGTCAAATCCTGGAAGTGCTCCCAAGATGGATCCTTTGAAGATTTATAGAAGCATGCCAAAGCAAAATACAAGCCAAAATATATTTTATGCGAAAAGAGAAAGGAAAGCATCTAAGATCATTATTCAAGCTGAACCCTGTCTAGTATTTGTTTTAGATCTTAAATACTGGTGAAGCACCATTTCTGCAGGAGTCCTCGTTCTGCATAGTCTGACATGAGGTATTCTGGGGCTGGCTGGAAACTTCTCATTCTGGGTTTTGATTAAAAGACTCTTACAACGTGCAAGGCAGTAGACAACTCATCCCAAGACTTCTGAGTTATTTCTGTTCTGCTAGGAGCTGACATTACACTGACAACCATCTCATACTTGCAGTTTTCAGTTTCTCATCTTAGGGACACAGTCCAGAGGAATGCTTTTTTCCCCCTCCCCTGGTTTATGTACTTTGTTGATTTGTGCAAGCATATCTTAGGATGTCTGATGTCTTTTGGCTTTGTATTGCAGGCAGGGTTTTTCTAGTAGTATCAGTAGTATCAGCTCCTCAAAAGCCTGAGAGATTGACTTTTTTTCCTCACTTCTCAACTTAATGTAAGTTGCCTTTCTGCTACTCACCTAGATTGCATTTCTGCCACATTGGATAGAAGGGAAAAGAAGGAAAGGAAAGAAAGCAGAAAGGACCCTCCCAAACTGCTACTGTTTCTCATTCTAGGTACTTCTACCTCCCAAAGAAAATAATTCCCATAACTCTCATTACAGGAATAGTTGAAACCTGAGGCTCATATAAGCTCCACTAAGTGAAAATTAGGAATAAAGATTTTAATTTAAAAATAATTCTAGAATTGAGATATAGGCTGAAATTACATGAACCAAATTATTTTGGATTTCTTACAGGGTATGAGCCTTGATTCATCACGTGACATGAAAAAAATCATTCAGCTCTACTTCTTTATTCTACCCTTTAGCCAGGAAAGAACTGCATGCTTTGAATTCCAGAATCTTTTTTTTTTTTCCCTTATTTTAAGGTCAACAAAAATATGCTGCAACCTACAACTATGTAGTAGAGGTTATTACATCAAATGAATAAGTACATAGGCAGAGTGAGAAAAAGGTCAATCAAAGCATTTAATTTACAACCTGTCACCTTTTACAAATTATCTTGAAAAAATGTTAATCACACTGGCTTATGAGTCACTCGTCTCTCAGTTTCTGCCCCATTAAACAGCATTATGTCCCTTAAAGTCTTTTTGAGATTCATATACTTTGCAATATTTCCTCCCCCCAAAAAATTTGCCTGTTATAATGCCACTCTTCTTGCTCCACCGTTCTCCTTGACAGATTCCTCTCCCTTTAGTGTTTGGCAGAACACTGCTTTTTATTGTAGTTCCCGTGATCTGTTTCGGTGCTCAGAGTGTCAGCTTTTTCCTGAAGAGACATAGCTGCTTGAAAGGGAGGATCTCTGCTCACTGAATCCCTGATGTAAATGGTTTAAACTCCATTTGTTTAGGGACTGGAAGCCAGATCTTTCCTTTTTCCTTTAATATGCTTGCAGATACACTGATGCCTAACTCTCAGAGGTGTATCTTACTAAGCTAGAGGACACGGGACCTAGAACTTGACGCCCAACTCTCAACACCCGTTGGAGGACTGAGGCCTACATTTGGGCACTACCACACTTGGCCAACCATGCAAACAGGAGCCCACCACCAGCTGATGGGCACCAACTTTGCCACCTTTCCAGTGGGGAGGGGAGTCTCCCGCCAATCTGGGTAACAGATGGAGGAACAATGGGACGTGTTTAGGGGACCAGGCCTAATGGATGCTGCTGTTTTGGGAATACAACTGCCTACTAGAGGACTAAGGGCACACGTACCCACTGCCATAGCAGTTACAGACATTGACTAGTAAGGTGATATGGAGGCAGGGGGAGGAGATGACATAAGGGAAGATTTTTTGGAGGCAGGGACCTTTGACAACTGATTCAGTACACAAACCTGCTGTAAGGAAATGCGGTTCCTTCACTCCACTTCCAACAGACTTACATTGCTTTTGAAGTAAAGAGGGACAGGTTCATATAAGAGTAAAAGGAAAACAAGATGTCTAGAAGAAACTATTCATATTAAACCACGGATTGGATCCTGTAGAGCATGCTTAGCATCAAAACATTTCTTTCTCTGATAAGTCTGAAAATATACAACACAAAAAATGGTCGTTATTTACTTCTAAATGTGGCAAAACATTTTAAATAAAGGGCAAAATCCTGTCCGCTCTTTTTATTGTTTTAGAAAAAACAGTGTGAACAGATGAAATGTTCAGGCACCAGATGAGAGCAGACAGAACCAATAAAATCAGAAATAAATATGGTGTTTTATTGTGCTCTGGTGGATGGGTGAATTATACTTCTGAAACATATTTCACCAATTTACTGTGTACAGGTTTGATGGTAAGTAACCCTTTCTGTAACTGCTGCCTAGTGCTTGCTGAATAGTGCAAGACTGTAACAGTAATAATAACCTGCGTAAAATTCTTCCAATGACCATATAAAAATCAATATTAAGGTCTCTAATAGTGCTGTAATGACTGTATAACGAATCGCAGAACATTAACAATGATCCTAGGACACACAGCATGCCATCAATAAAATAAGCCACATGCCAGCCTTCTCTGAGTGCAGACAAATGAGTGACAGTGGAAAAGGTCAAGAGTATTATGTAGAGTAAGAGATTTGCTGGGCATAAGATCATTAGATCATTTAGACTCACCACCTGTATAACACATGGTGAATAACCTCACCCCATGGCCCTGGAATTCATCCAGGTATCTTGTGTTAACTATATGCATATCCAACAAGGCACCAACGTCTTGATCTGATGTCACTGAATGACAGAAAACCTGACACTTCCTTGGTATGGCGTTTCAGTAATAAAATGTGTGCATTGTTGCCCCATTCTGAATTAATTCAGAAATTTTTGGAGATCCCTATGTCTGTCTAGGTGGTTAAATACTTCAGGGAATATGCCAGAATGACTTGACATGTTTAGACCTTATTAAGAAGGAAGAACCATGGGAAACACAAATGTTAGTTGCTAAAAAGAAGCACTAGGACTTATTTCAGAATTGATTTGTCCTTTGTGAGATGAGTCTTCAAGTGGTGACACATCATCCCTGGGAAGACATCCTGCCAAAAAAGAGAGAAAAAGAAGAAAAGGTATTTTTTGGTACAGATACTTGAAGTGATATAAATATTTTGAGAATATGATCATATATTCCTATAGAGACGAATAACAAGAGAGTAGGGAATGTGCTGGCTGAAAAAAAAAAAAAAAAAAAAAAGTATTACAGACCAGAGACTAATAGAATGGACTTAGCTGCTAAGTCGAGCTGCAGCTTTCAGCAGTTTAATTTGCTGAATAAAAGCTGCTATGCAGAAAAAAAGCAGATGTCAGTCCAGAAAAAATAGCTGTCTTGCAAGATGAATGAATATAGCCATGCTGAAATAGTTTCTCATCTATAGTTTCTCTAACTGCAGAGATGCTACCGGTTGGCAGTGAGTTGAGAACCTGGCATGTGTTGAATCAAGGACCATACACCACCTTTTCTCCCTGAAAGATAAGGAGGACATTTCCCAAAGGAGGCAGTCAAGACCTTTGAGGTTTCTACAGTCCCACAGTGAGCGCTTTCCTAGTCTTAGAGCAAGGAGTTTCACAGGCAATTGATGGTTTCTACAATATAGAAAGAAAATATATTGCAAGTTGTACTGTGCAGCTGGTTAAATAGCTCCTGCAAGCAATTGCAGGCACGGGATATGCAGAACAAAGCCGACTTTTACTTATAAGAATGCAGAAGTGCAGGTAATGTGTCAGAGAGGAAAGGGGTTTGTCTTAGTCTTTTCTAAGTACCTGGGAACAAATCCTGACCTTCACTGGATTTAATGACAGAACTCAGCGCCACTTCATGAGCTTCTTTTCTTCCCCTGGATTTTCTAAGCTGATGCAGTCAGACCTTCTAAAGCAGGGGCTGGTAACCTCCCAGAGAAGCAAGGAGTTGTTTTGTGAGGCGAGGGATCCAGGTTCCCACGGCACTACAGACCATGGTGTGGGCTTGCAGATGGGATCCACAGTCTCCTTCAGCATCATCAGGTGAAGGTGCTTTCCCTCCGCCATACAGAGTTCTCCATTTCAAAGTCCAAGACTCTGTAATGGAGAAAAGAATGAGAATTTATTTGTATAAGACACCATATAGCCTATAATTAAATCTGTATCAAATGAAATGCGTATTTACTTATAGAAACACACAAACCTGAATTTGTATGTTGAGAATTCAAAGAATAAAAATTAGGGAATAACTTAGGAATTCAGGGAAAATTATGCATAACAAATTGCAAGCACAAACACGAGTGATGCCAGATTAAAACTGTACCTTTTTAAAAAAGAATTTCATAGTATTTCACCAGTTCTCTGGCCCTTCAGGGGCCAGAGGACTCCTTTTTAACAGAGCACGCAGAGAGCAAACCAGGCACAGAGGAGGCGAACGACCTGTGCATCGCTGCACCGTCTCCTTCCCGGCGCAAATTCACACAGAATCGGCTAAATGCATGTTTTCTATTCTGGGCCTAGGGTGACTTGCAGGGGCAAAATGGGAATTACTAATAGCCTGGCTTCCAGTAATAAATACTTTTGTGATGGAAAATATGCCTGGATCCCAACTTCTCAGGGTATGACCACGTCTTTGCTTGCAGCTAATGAGCTCTCCCCCTGCAAAAAGATCTCCCAGGGATATGGGATACAAAAGCGGGCGACTGTAGTAAACCTTCAGCTCTGCCCACATTTGACAGGTTTTCAGGTGTGTTTTGCTCCCCTCTGCTTTTTCTAATAGAGACTAGCATATGGCCACTTGTTAAATCTCAACGGGATTTCCAGCAACTGTGGTGTTATTAGAGTCATTTAATAACGCTGATGGATGTCATGGGGGAAAGTGAGGTAGTTATGGTGTCTGTGTGCTTAATTTTCAGAGAACTAATTAAAAGTCACCAGAAAATGGTTTTCTGAAGTATTACTGAAGAGAGAAAAAAAAAAAAAACAAAGACAATTGAATCTGTTATTCAGATACATTCAAAATGCAAAAAAGAGAAAACTATCATGAACGGAAAATCTGGGAGACTAAGATCTACTAGGACATATTTCTGAATCACAGATTATGAGAAAGAGAGAGTGGAATAAACCTGTCAGCCCCATTGTCATCTCATAAATAATAAAAGGTTTTCTTTCTAGTAATTTCATTAAAAATATTTTCCCTGTCAAAAAAATAACTTCCAGTTTGGTTACTAATGACAGAAGAGAGAAACTGTACAGATCACTGCTCTCCTCAAACTGCAGGGCTAGAGGTATCTACAGAAAAGAAGTCTGGGGGAAAATAAACCATCACATACGCTTAAACTTTTATCTTGGGTCCAGAAATGTGCCACATGGCCACACCACTGAAATCAGTAGAAATATTCCTGTCTTTAATGGGCTTTCATCAAGCTAGGAAGCTCTCAGGACACCTGGTTTTCCACTTTCAATGTAAATGTTAAGTAGCCTTTTGACAGTTTATATTTTCTAAGGAAAAAACCCCAGCAATATAAACTGCACATATACACATGTTTTGTAAATATATTCCAGATCAACATGGAAGAACAAAATTTGGAAATATGAAGTACCAAAAGAGAATTATTTGGAAAGATAGCCATGCTACACTATGAAATTGTACAGCATGAGGATGCCCTATCAACAAATGCCCTGATGTTGCTGAATGACAGATTTTCTGCATGAACAAGAAACACAACCAAAAACTCAGAAGTTGTTTTTATTATCACAGTAGGATGTCCTGTCCACAGTATTGCAACTATTCATCACCTCAGCCACTTCTAGACCCTGACAAGGAATTTTCGTTTTAAGGAAGCACTTGCTTTCTAATAAAGGTTTCATTAAAAAGTTTAATTTTGGTTTCTACTTTTACAATTTATATTATCATAAAATAATATATCATCATAGAAATTACTTAACGATAGCAAAAGACATATAAAAGATTCATGAAGAATTAGAATGGTCCAGCATAATGCAGTAACTGAGTCTCAAAGTCCTACTTGAAATTTATGGCTGTTGACATTTAATGTACATGATCTGATCTAGCATGAAATCTTGGATTCTCTACACCAGAAAACCAGCTTATAGATATATGTTTTCCCCATGGTGCATGGGAAGTAGTTAAATTTTAGTTGATAATGAAGGGACCATTGATAACATCTATGCAATGGTATCTCTATGTCCGCAAAATAAACGCAATAGCTCTATGCAATAAATGGTTAAGGTATTGACACAGGTTACCCATCGAATGTCCTCTCAAATCTCAGCTGAGAAGTGTTCACATCAGAACCCAAAGATCTAAACATTTTCCTGGTTCTGCAACACTGCCTGAATTTAAATTGGAGATTATAATATGATCGACTGTCATGTTTACTTCTGCATGCAAGACCGAAACTCATATGACAAAGGCTCTGATGTGCAGACTGATAACTTGATTTGCTCGGGCAGTTCTTCTGTAATAGCACTGTTAAAAGGGATTTTTCTTTTTGCCAAAGCGCTATAATGTGTTTTCATAACTTAGCAAACAGTAAGGATAGATTTACATACAAAAATTTCCAAAAGAACTGCCTTATTATTGGGTAATAACATTAAGTAACTGTATTAAAGCTATCTAAATTTGTTTATCCCCAACACAGATTTGAACGTTTATTCGTCATTTGGGATCCTGCCATGAATTATTCACATTCTACGAGCCAAGTCAACAGACGGCACATCAGTAGCCCTTCAGAGACCTAGTGGTTGTGGAAGGATGAACTCTACCTTGACAGCAGCTGAACCATTTGACATTGTCCAGGACCAGGGCTATGCTAAAGTACATAAAGTGCATTAAATAGAGAAATTCCAGAAGAAGAGTTTAGTATCTATGATAAGAGCCATCTTTTCACTCAGGGACTGTATTTTTTTATTGCTGAAAAAAAAATGTAATAGCTCATGAACAATCTTTAGAGATAGATGTTTAGGTAACATATTTCATTGCTTTCTTCACTTTTTCACAATCAAAGAGTGAAGCAAAGCTTATTACAAACATGGTTAAATCACCACGTTTAAAAGATAAAATTAGGAATGTTGATTTTTTTGCATATGTTTGCTCATAGATTGGAGGTAGTATATCAGTAATAAGTTCAATTCAGCATTCTGCTCCTCGATTCTTTTCAAATATCCCAACTTCTAAAAGTGTTGGCTGATATTTATTATAGCAGCCAGAATGTCTCAGTCAATTTCTAAATCTGAGACAAGGAATAAATACCCGTATTCACCACTGTAAAAAATTCTTCTAGATGTCTGATTACCAACTCCTGCTAAATCTCCCATTCTTGCCGAGTATAACTGAAATAAGGAAAGCATGAACTTCTTTGTTTTCAACAATTATTGACAGATGCAAGGCTCTCCTTTTGCAGGACTCTGAAATAAAGTAGAAGTCAGGTTTGGTAGAAAGCAGTTAATTTGATTTATAAAACAATATGTAACATTGAAGCAGAACATTAAATTCCTTATGTCTGGCAAACTGTCAGGAGAAAAACTCAAAGAGCTGAACGAGATATACTGAAATAATAGATTTTGACCATTTTGAAATGTCTTTGATTCTTATAAAGTGGGACAAGTTTTAAAACTAGAACTTAGATGTTCTGAATCTAATGTTCAGATGCTTTTTCACATAAAAATACATGTAAAAAATGATCTAGAATTTCTTAATAAATTAAAGGATGTAACATTTTTCATGATGTCTTTCATTTTATTTTTTTTTTAAATCTCAGCTCGGTTTAAACAGTCATGAATACTATCAAGAAGGAAAAATGATATTTTTTTCTGTCTGTAAATAGCACTATATCATTCAATAATGATTAAGACAATTTCCAGCAGTCTCAGAATATGACTATTTTTTCATCACAGCCATGAACCAGTGCGAAACATTAGACAATTTCCAAAACTGAAAATTTTTACTGGCATAAAAGGGCATTCTGTGCTGTAAAAAAATTCTCTTGTCAAACTTGCTCCTGTTGAAAGGACGCCAGGGAAAGTCAATACACTGTAGATAGAACATGATCTGGAAGTCCCTGCATTGCTCACTGTGGGTTTTATTTACCTGGATGGGTTCCAAAGAAAAATAATTGTACACATCAGGGTGTATTTATACACCAGCCTCCTGCATTTAACATATTTTGCATTGAATAATTAAAAACCTAACCCTTCTAAATTATGTATCAGGAGTTTTGTATTGAAGGAATAAAAAGAATATTTGTACTTGTGTAATTTTACATATTGTTATTATCCTTGCTTTCCTAGTAGTTAGATTTTAATGAAGGTAAATATAAATAATAACGAAAATTTAGTTCAAGTTTCTTATTTTCTTTCCAAAGTAGGCCTTCCAAGTACAAGGTTGGTAGTAACTGGACTACTACTACTTGATAGTAAACTAATTACAATAGCAGACTTTTCTGACCTTGGTTTCCCAAATGTTCTCAGTACATCATTTGGAGGAATTCAAAGGAAAATACCAGAAACTTTGCAAATGTGTGGCCTGATGTTTCCCTGTCTGGTGCCAATAAGATGGAAGAACCCAGGACAGAGGGACGCTCCAGCCCTGCTCCAGTGGCAGGTCAGGCTCTAAGGGCTATAACGCCCATGAGCTCTGAGCTGGGCTGAATGCTGGTCCCACACTAATGTTTTGGAAAGTAATTGCAGATCCTCAGGACAGGGCAAGGCATTACTAACTATGCAGAAAGGACGCGCTTTGTCAGTGTCGACACTGGCCTGGCCAGTACCAAAAATAATTGTGCGTGTATATTTTTAGTACCTGTCATTTGGAGATGTTAAACCTAGGTAGCTTGTTGTGATTAGACATATGAACTCTCCTCTCTCATCTCTTTTAGATCAGTGTAACTATACTGACATTGTATATCATTCCTGAGTTATACAGGGAGAAGGTAGAAAAGAACCATGCCCCAGGAGTAAAATTCCAATTTAATTGTAGGCCTGTGTATAATTGTGTCATTCATTCATATGAATTCTATGAAAGTCATGGATACTCTGGGTGTAAATCCAGGTGAAACTGTGCCACTCATCTGTGAATGTGTTGCACTCCTGAGAGAAGCAAAAACAAACCTGGAGATCTGACAGCCTCATAAAAGCATTCCCATTGTGGCATAATCTTTTAGAAAAAAAATAAATCATACCCCATCTTTCTGTAAATTGACCTGTAAGTTACTGACAGCAAATCAATAGGATACAAATGAAAAATAATAATGCAATAACAATGCTCTGTATTATCTTGGACCCCAGATGAAAACTTGTAAAATGATCAATATGATAAAGATTCGGTGCCGTTACTCTTTTACAAAGAAATGACAAAATAACGTACTGCATTCAAAAGGTGTCTGGAAAAACCCCAAACCTGTATGCCAAGAAACAAAAGATACATCGAAGTATAAAACATTTCCTTGTTTGTTTGTTTCTTTTCCCCTAGACTTCCATTAATTTGGAATTAAAGAGAGCAAATTTTTGTTTGTTTGTCTGGAGGAAAGTGAGCAAGCTAAAGAATCATTCATTTTGGCACTAGACCACAAAGCTCAATGGAAGAAAACTCACTTGCATACAACAGGAATATAAAACCTGGTTGTTTCCATGAAGTACTTATGAGCACTTATTATTTTTAGTACTTAATTTTAACAGCTACATCCAAATTCTTTTTCAAACTTTTGAGATTGTTTGTGACAGAGTATCTGTTAATTAGAACAAGCTTTCCTTTATTAATTAGAACAAAGATGGCACTTTGAAAGAGGCTTCTCCTCCATCCTTAAAAGCTTGTCTCATTTACAGAGTGGGCGCCGTGAAGTAGGTGGAAAGCTCAGGTAGAAAAAGGTCCACCTAGAGCTGCTGGAGAGGTGATGAGCTGCGGAGCTCTGCCTCGGGTCTACAGCGCGACACAAGCGTGAATGTGGTGGCAGCTGCTGCTGCCTTAGTGGTAAAATACATCAAGTCCTTTACTGATTTAAGGATTATGAATATACAAAGGTCAATTTAAAAAAAAAAAAAAAAAAAAAAAAAAAAAAAAAAAAAAAAAAAAAAAAAAAAAAAAAAAAAAAAAAAAAAGATAGCAGGGTGAAGACATATTCTAGAAAGCCACTTTTAGCTGTATTGCGGTTTAACTATCACAACCATTTCTTACCCTGTCATGGACCTAGACAAAATTACTACAGCCTTTCTGTGAACTGAGGAATAAAACTGGTGAAGGCAGAGGTAGGAGCACAGCAAGGCTTCATTATCAAAACAATAAGACTGGTTATAAGCTGCACTGACTGAAGAAGACATATTCTAGAAAGCCACTTTTAGCTGTATTGCGGTTTAACTATCACAACCATTTCTTACCCTGTCATGGACCTAGACAAAATTACTACAGCCTTTCTGTGAACTGAGGAATAAAACTGGTGAAGGCAGAGGTAGGAGCACAGCAAGGCTTCATTATCAAAACAATAAGACTGGTTATAAGCTGCACTGACTGAATTCTAAAATTAGTAAATTTTTTTTTCTATACATGATTTCCACAGTTGTGCTGAAGAAGAGAAACTAAGAGCAGGAAAAGGAAGTGGAAACTCAAGAGGAGAGAGAACAGCAGCCTGGCTGCTGATGGGAAAGCACAGAGATTGCCGTCACCGCCACATCCACAGCAGCATTCAGACCTGGTTGTAAGTCCAACCATTTCAGGCACAGAGAGAAAAAAGACCGGAGGACGATGGGCACAGCACGGGAGACACAGTCATCTTTAGGAGTATTCCCTGAATCTCTGAATTCATCCGTTTGATCGTTCGGTGATACACATTTATGTGCGCAGGAGTAAAGGACATTCTGCTTGAAAATCACAGTACAAATAGAATGACTGCATCCGTAGTTCAAAACATACCCACATGCTGCTATTTTACACACATCATGTGTGACACCACCCTGAGGTCTGAGAGGAAATAATTTTTAACGCCAGCTTCACGGATGGTCTGTGTACAAGCCAACAGAGACAACACTAAGGCCAAGAACTACAAGGCAACTGATTAAGCATTAATCACTAATGTTCTATTTATCCCTGTAGGTTTGCAAGGTGCTTTTCAGAGAAGCCAAAAAGCGAAGTCTTCCCTTTGGCAACACTACAATTAAAATAAGTCATAAAAGTCAGACAATAAAGGGAGAGGAAATGAAGATAGGGTTGAAAGAGAAGTGGTAAACATGTGAGGGCACCATTTACGTGGAACTGTCTCACTATTCCAGGTCGTTTTCTTGCAAGTACAAGGTAAAGAGTTGTCTCAGGCATTAGTCATAGTATGTACCCACACCCACCTTATTGTGCAAGATTTTTATAAATAAAAGCATAAAAAGGTTGTGGCAACTTGTACATTCCCAAAACTATGTAAAATAACTTGCACATCAATGCAACATGGCACAGAGCAGTTACCTTTCAATCTCACCTATATTTTCATTGTGGATTACCAAGTGCGGAGTGAAAATAAAATACCATTCTTGAAAGGCAGCCAAAAGCTACAGTTTTCAAACTTCAGTTCATGTTCAGAGGTTTATCACTATTTCATATGAATAAGTTCTTGGCTTAGAAATTTACACAATTGCTTAAAGGCGCATTGAAAGTCATTTATCTCCATATACGTGCATTGCTGTAGGAATTTTAAGAGTTATTTCAATATTAATCCACAGTTCATGGTTATGAGTATAGATCAGAGATCCTCATGCAGCTCCAGCCCAAAGACAGGCCACCACCTACAGGGTGACAGTCCTTTGTTTCTCCCATTTATATCATAACCATTTAATTTACCGTGAATTTTTTTATTGTTTACTAATTGATGTTTTATTATTTACTGAAATAAAAAACAAAAATCTCACTGTCTCTGAAGACTTAATTCCTATGGCATATCAGTCAATGGAGATGTTGGAAATTATTGCTACAAGACTGTATCTGTCAGGGTATGGTGGGATTCTCCCATATTAATTCTGGATTTTTTTATAAAATTGTATTTGCATTGATTTTTAAAATTTTTTAATAGTGTCTGCCTCTCCCCCTTCAAATGGATTTGTGGCAAATCAGAACTATCTCAAAACTGAAAAATCTCACTTTGGGGATTTAAAAAAAAAAAAAAATTCTTCACGGGCATAAGATGAAGTTTTTCAGACAGCTGCCATTACCACTGTTTTGCAATAGTTAAGGCCTTTTTACCAGATGCGCAAACCTGATTTTTGCATTTACGCAGTCTGTCTTAGTATTCAGTCATTGTAATAACTGAGGGGAAAAGTATGACAAGAAGGAAATACCTTACTCTGAGATTACCTTTGCCTGCTATTTTGTGCAGCCATAAAAACCCAACCCACACCACTAGCAGGAATAAAAAAAGAGTAGTAGCAGTATGATGTTTCCATATCCTGCTGGGCATCAACGTGTTTAATAAAGTCACCAGACGTCCATTTTGCCAACACGTACGTCCGCTGAAGACTGTGCCAACCCCTACTGTTCCTCACCGCCCTTATGCTGCAGATTAATCTGCTCACAGTTACTCTGGATGGAGGGTTTGTTTGGAGGGGGAGCAGATGAAGATGCTTTCACCTGTTTTAGGTGAAAGTCCATCACTCTAGCTTTGCCTGAAGGAAGGGAATTAATGTCTTACCCAAACAGAAACTTCTGACACGTGTACATTTTCAGATTTGGATCTCTATGGGATCCTTCTCCTTGAAGACCTCATAAGCAAATTTTCTGGACATATTTACAGCCCATTTCAGAAGCACGGTCAAATTGACCCCCTAGATGCAGAGGCCTGTTGAAGTCACGTTGACCTACCTGTGCATCTCGGCAGAGATTTCCTGCAGGTGCTGCCCCTAACAAACAGAAATATGGAAACAACCAACAAAACCTTTTAGTACAGTCTCTGTGCGGGGCTTGCAGAAGGTGCATCCCCAACCGGACGGGTCTTGGAGGCGGTGGTGCCAGGGCTGTGCTCTCCTGTGGCCGTGCTCTGCCCAAACCTGCCAGCTTCCGGTGTTTTGGTCCTACCATTTTGGCCAGGTTTTGGCAGAGTCCCCAGCAGGTTCCCTGGCCTGGTCACGGTGTTGCAGGTCTTCAGTGCCCGGCCTGGCAGCAACTGCTGGAAATGGGAAAAGGGAACAAGAATCAGCACCCGTTTCCCTTTCTACTTGTGTAAATCCCTCTTGGCAGCGAGATGGATTCAGCATTGCTGCTTTTTACTTGTGGACCTGAAAAAGTGAAAGAAAAAGGACAGGTTGCAAGCTAGATAAGGAAAAATCTTCAAGTAGAAATAACAGGGTTTCAATTTTTAAAAGCCAGGAAAATATGTCATATAAATACTCTTTTCTACAGTCAGGGCTAGTCATTACCTTGCTATGCTAAATCAGAGCTATATATATTCAAAGACTAAGAAACCAAGTCTCTACATCTGCTATAAAACTAAACAGTTTTCTGTTTTCTGTTTCCAAGTAGGCTGCTAAATCATGCAAAGTATTTTTTATTTATTTTATTTTTTTACTGTTTTTTTAGCTGCTGTACTCTTTTCTGTATGACTCACATTCCATAAGAACAGCCTAAGTTCAATAGCATAGTCAGTGTTGAACACTACACGGCCCTAACTGAGAAGAAAAACTGTAAGTTTTGAAATCTTTCATAGGATGCATAATTATCAGCACCTGATTTCTACAGCTGAGGTATCCCTGACTATTTCAACAGTCTGCCATAATGCTTTAAGTCAAGTGGAACACTTTCTTAATTTTGAGTTTTTGTGCTCAGGCGTTAATATTAGAAAGCCTACTTAGTCATTATGTGAAGCAAAACAGTGATAATTCAAACAAAACCCACAAAACCAAGGACAGATAGGAAAAAAGACACATCAAAGACAACATTATATGAAAGATTTGGAAGTAGTCTCAATTTCTGGAGAAGTCCCAAGTATATAAGGGGGTAAAAAATCACCTACACAAAAAAAAAAAAAAAAAAAAAAAAAATAATAAAAAAGACCTTAGCTCATCTAATTAAGCAGTAGGGAAGGAAACATTTCCTTGCTTCACAGTATACCTTCCTTTCCTCTTTGATTAATTTGATAAAGTTTGGAGATCTGGAAAGACCACAGTGATCTGCTAGGCCAAATTACTCTAGAAGTAAACCTTAGAGTACTTTCTATCCTAAAAATAAATGCAATGTTTTTACTTACTTATTCATTCATTTTTTATGCATGGAAATACTTAAACTGGATTCTCAGAAATAAGCACTCATATCTTGCATGTTGAACAGAAGCTTAATTAATCTATTTCAGACATTATAGATGTAGAAGAGCTTGCAACGGCCACAGGTTATTTGGCACTGAAATCCAGTAATGACAGCATTAACTTGTAGATTAGAGACATTTTCATAATAATGAGTCATGTAGTGCTTTGAAAATAGTTTCCAAAGGTGATAGGAGAAGATTCTGCATTGCAAGAATCATTCATTGAATTTTCCGTGCATCAGTAACACACTGGTCAGTATGAATTAGACGCCTCATCACAGAATATGCGATGGATATTCTATCCAGAACTGAGAACTTTAAGTTGAGCCATAAAGGAGTCCAATTCATGCGCAATATTCATCCGCCTCAAAATGCCAAAATTGTTGAGAAAAACATTTACCTTTACATTAAGACAAGGGAAAGGGGAAGGGCAAGGGAAGATGTTTTCTGAAAACATTTTACATTTTGTCCTCAACCATACTGAAGCACGACTACTGCAGCCTAGTGCTAGATAGATAAGCCAAAAGTGTTATATAAAATTACAGTCTGAAATGAAGACTCAGAAAAAGAGCTAAAGGCTGTGCCTCCTTTCATTTAGTTTATTTACACAGTTATTCAGAATGTAGACACTTAATCCCTAATGTAAACCTGCAGGAAAGATTATTTATGTTTAAGAAGACTTGAAGGCTAATGCAATGCAAACTGAGAATTTTGTCTATTTGTTGAGTGGGGTGAGAAGAAGAGCTAGATTAAATTGTTTTCCGTAGATATCAACAGATAGTTTAAAGAGGTGGTATACCTGCAATTCATTTGAATGATTCAAGTATCACATTCATTCTTTTTAATAAAAGAAAGCTTACAGTACACAATGAAAAATGACATTGGGTCTATGATGCTTTGATTATGTTTGTTTGATGCACCTGAGGCAGATATTTCATTATGGTAGACCTGTGTGAAGCAAGAGCTAAAAGAACCAGGCATATATATTTGATACTGGGGGACTTTGCTGTTTAAGGGTAATTTTATCCCAAAAATAAATGTTCATAGTCATAATAAAAAAGACTCTGCATACCTTCATAGCTATCACATTAGACATTTTTTTATCCTTCTTAATAAAAAAATTATTAATAAGAACGAAAACTCCTTCTAAAATGTTTGATCACTACTTCCAGGAAAATGGACCATTTTATTTTGTTAAACTTAGAAAAAAACAGTTTAATGAGGGTGGTCTAACTCATGATATTTCTGTGCTAAGGCCATAGATACCTTAGCAATGTTAAAATATATTATGTGTATAGGCCTGAAAAATATATGGTCTGTACTTAGAAAAAGTTTAATTTTTAAAGCTGCCGGAATGCAT
>KL285743.1:21786-31865 GCA_000699545.1 Podiceps cristatus
CTGTAACAGCTTTTTCAATAATCATTCCATGGGAAAATTAAATTAAAAACACCAATTGGGAAGAATTCCAGCTTCAAACAATTTGCTTCTAATCAAGGAGCTAGACATTGTCTGACCAGTGCTGGCACCTTGCCCCCTCCAGGGCAATTTCTAAAAATAATGAATTCACTGTTGTCTTGCAAGACTTCATCAAACAACCTAGAGAAACATAGGTCCAGCTGACAGCGAAATACGACAAGATCATGCCCTTATCATTAGTACAAGGAGGTAAATAACCCACCAGGACGAGAAGAAAGCGTACACATGCACCCACAATTCTTGGTCACACCGTTTCGCTTCAGAGCTGTTCCTTCTGCGCGTCCTACAATGCTGTAACACTGACTTCTGGGTCCGAAGTCCCAGAAAAACATGTCTCAACCCGTGACCCTCTCGCACCGATACTGTGCTGCTCTGCTTGGCCTCGTTGCCAAGGGCTCCACCACGCTGCGTGCCACCCAGCCATCATCTTCAGCCTGAAGCACTTGCTCCTCCAGCTACTGTTAAGGCTGGAAGTTAATTTTCCTTTTGATATTGCTAAAACTCTGTTTTGCATCAATGTAAAGAAAAGAAATGTTTGGTTTTAGGCTCTCACCCTCCACTTGCAGTTCTTGCTGTGCCCAGGTCTTAATATAAATTAACTTTCCCTCTGCTCATTATGAAGCTTCCTGCCAGGATCATTTTCCATCCCATTCACCTCTAGTTTTCCCTTTGCTGACTCCAGATTCTCTACTGCATTAAACAAAAGTTATTTATTCTCTCTTTCAAAGTTCATTATAATTTACTCCCTACTTATTACCTCTCGTTTACTATCCAAAGATGAACTCTCTCCTCTGATTAGTGCCCAGTGCCAGTTTCAAGCACCCATGTATAAGCCGTTCCTTGCAGCTGACCGCTTCTTTCCCATGTTTTAGTTCTCCTGTCTGTCTTTGGCAGATGGGAACAGACAGATGGCAATGGGAACCAGTGCTAAGGCAGTAAAAACCCCTTGGAGTGGGCACAATCTTTTGTCACAGGCCTGAGAAGCGATTTGCACAAAATACCCACAGTCCTTCCAAGCTAATGCTGTACAAATAAATAATAGTGAAATAAAGGAAAATAATGAGTGTGCAGTATGTAAATATTTTCTTAATAGAGTTATTCTATATAAAACATTACCCCAGTGATAAATGAGAGAAATAGGGACAACAGGGCTAAAAATGGAAGTAGACGGAGTTGCAAAATGTATCTCTAACTGAAAGGGGGACTGCATTGGGAAAGCACCTGATGTCCCCAGTACATTAAGCTATTAGTCTATTTAAGGCAATCGTGATCTGACTTACGGCTTCTTCAGCCAACAGGAGTCCTTCTATTAATTTCAATGTGGTTTGGAAAAGGTCTTATGCATTCATTCATTTTGAGGAGTTTGGAAAATGACATATTGCAAAATAAAAGACAAACCAAGATGTTTTCTCCAAATGTTTGGCAGGCGTCAGTTTTATAGGAGTATGAAAGTAGAGCTCAAATTAACACACCTCAAATAGTGTGTCAAGCTGAGGCTTTCCTAGATACTAATACAAAAGACGAATTCTCAAACACCAGGCACAGGTGACAAGATAAGAGGCCCAGCACATCATGTATAAGATATAAATGGGTCCATCTGTCAGCAGTTACTTTATAAGTGAATTGCTCTCAATTATGTTGGAAACAGCATTTAATGAAATATGATTTTAAAGTACTACATAGAGGAAGAAAATGTGCAAGGTAAATTCCTGATATAATGAAAATTGAAAAGAGTGATAGATTCTGCTGTTATAATTGGCAAACAGAATGGAGGGGTTTGATAGAGGTGACAGAAGAACAGCTTTTGGGGTATCATTTGGCTGGGATAGAAATCTTCTAATCATATGTCCAGCCTGTCTTCAGAGGTCATTTTCAAAGTGCATTTTCAGATGAGAAATAGCAGTGTTATATGACAATTTCACTGATGGCTGCAAAGAAATGTTCATTACGTTGACTTCTTGCCACATGAGAAAGGACCAGTCATGTATGAAATGGTGGAACAGGTGTCAATGAAAAACTAGAGTTTAGGTATTCTGAATTTAAATCCTCATACAGTCCATATTCAGTCCTTTCTCTTATGAGAGGAAGTCAATGAACCCATATTAAGTGGCAGCAAACATTCCTCCCCCCCATTTCTTCTGGGTTTTGGATTTTTTTTTGGTTTGGGGGTTTTTGTTTTGCTTGGTTGGTTGGGGTTTTTTTGGTGATTTTTGTTTGTTTGCTTTGGTTTTTGTTTGTTTTGGTTTGGGCTTTTTTGTTTATTTGCTTTGGTTTTTGTTTGTTTTGGTTTGGGCTTTTTTGTTTATTTGCTTTGGTTTTGGTTTGTTTTGGTTTGGGCTTTTTTGTTTATTTGCTTTGGTTTCTGTTTTGTTTTTTCCCTTCTGTATTTATTATCTCAGTCATCATGAAAGAGCAACTGGGAGAGCGAGCCCCAGTTTAGAAGGGAAGCTATAGATATGCCCGGCTGTGAGAGCCGTACAGTATGGCCATGGTATTGATGAGGAAAATCTAACATATCCTTGAGAATCTGAGTAATCTGAGACTGGAAATGTTTAAATCACAAGCGTACTATATTGTACTAATAGTACTATAGTATATATATACTAAATAGTACTATACAGTTCTAATCTGTACTATATGATCTCATTACAGGTTGGAATTAAGGTTGCTTAGATGTCTCATCTGTGTCCTTCCACATTATAACAGACAGATTTGTAGGTATGTTTTGAGTTACATGATTTAGGAACTTCCTAGAATTACATTTGGACAATAATTAGATGGCTTACTTAATGTATTCTACCCTGAATTAATGAAACTACTCTCTCAAAGTTAGTTTCATCCTCATATAGTTTTTGTCTTGGTATACGAGAGACATAGATTGTTCAGGTAGCCCCACACCCGCTGAATACAGATCTGAGGGACTGGGACATATTTTTGTAGTCTATCTCTTAAAGCTCTTCAGGTAGCCTGGCTGGTGGAGGAACACCACAGTTGGTTTGGTTTGGTTTGGTTTTTTTTTTTTGAAAAGCAGGCACCAGTCTTTTAGCCTTTGAGGCAGAATTTAGTAATGTTGAATTTAAAGTTATCAGAAATACCATTGCTTTCACAAGTACACAAATATTGAATTAATGACTACATCTATTTGAGATCAGCTGAATTATGAGTAGTATTTCATTGACTGATTTATGTTGGAAATTCACATTTACAAATTATATTCACGAATAAACTAGGCTTAGGTATGACATAGAAGTTATTGCTACTACTCATGAAATGTTTTCTTCTTTGCTTTTTGTTCTTGGGAATGCTGTACACCAAACGATATATTTCCCATATGAAATAGCTTTCCTGAAACATCTGCTGCCAGAAAGTTTGTCTGGAAGTTGCAATGATGGATGAATTTTTGACAGGTAATTGCAATTCAGATCAGATGCAGACAGATTTAGTACCTAGAAGCTCCCAGTTTATTAAAATCACCATTGATTTATTTAAGCACCCCCCTCGCTTTTCACCACCATTCAGAAATTAATCACTTGGGTATGGTGTTCAGGGCTCATCCAGCTGCTCATAATATGAAATACATCAGTTTATCCTAACTTTATCTATCTCTCAGCACTTCTGAAGAACCTATCACCACAGTATCTAGTCACCACCAAAACCAACATGTATAATTAGTGTAAGCCTTTCATGAAAGCGGAAAGAAATGCTAGAATTCATATTAGTCACATGGTTTAAACGCTTCAGGCTTACCAAAGCAAATTAAGTGTCGCCACTATCCATCACACCTATGAAAATGATCTTTACCTTTTTCGTAGACAGCAGTTGGAAAGATTGAAAGGCTCCCCAGTCAGATGAAGCAAGACGGTTTGTACTTTCTTTAGATTCCTAGACCACCACACTGAATTATTGTGTTTGCTTGTTTGGCTTAGCAGAGATCTGTTTGTTACATTGGCTTAGCAGAGATCTTCAAACTTCATAAATATAATTGTCGTCTTTAAGAAATTTCTGATGACTTCTAGCACTACAGTTCGTTACAGTTTAGTTTTGCAGAAGTTGAGGTAAATGTGCTCTCCTTGTCCGGAATGCAGTCATTTTATCAAAGCAGCACCTAGTTTAGGCAGGATTTACCCTTGCTAAACCCACGCTGGCTCTTCCCAGTCATCTTCTCCTTGTGCCTGGAAGGGTGTTCCCGGGTGACTCACTTCATGATTTCTGCAGGGTCTGAAGTGAGGGAGACTGGCCGTAGTTTCCTGGATTTGGGCCTTTTTAGATGATGGGTGGCCTTTTCTGAAGATGATGGACAGTTTTCTGGCCATTTGACCTTTTGCTGCCTGTTTTAGTAGCTGATCTACCCAGTCTTGCTTTCAAAGTAACTTTATCTCCTTGATACCAATTCTATTGATAGGCCAAATTAGAGTGAGTGCTAGGTATTTTATTTAAGGACCAAGATATCACCTCAGTGTTCTCAGAAGATACAGTACACGAAGGGAGTATCCCATGGGACACAAGTATCAGTATTATGTAGAGATATAGACTATAATATAGCTGGTTTAGACTGTGCCAGCTTTAAGGAATGAAAAATTGCATTAATCTCCTTAGATTCCAGACAGAAAGAACAGATCACACCTAGATAACAGATTTGGCTAAATTCATATTGATTTGAATAATGTTATTGGCCTATAGTGCTTCCACCAGTTCACAGTGAAGCAAGCAAAGATTCACTGTAGATATTTTACTCCGTTCTGGCTGTTTCCAGACAGACTATCATCAAGCCTTTTGTAAAGTTAGATGCTAATTTTCTTTGCAGTTCACATCTGTTCTGATAAAGGATTAGCTCTGCATGGATAGTAGCCATATGACCTTCAGTTATTTTATTTCCACCTTTCCCAGTCTAAACAGAGCTGGGCAAGTGTGGGACATGCTTGGAAAAGAGCCACAGAATGTTGAGGACGCTGAGGTACAATGAGCATGGCAAATTCAGACAGCTAAAACATTTCTATTTGATTTAACCCAGAATTGGCATTACAATTATTCTAGAATAGCCACTGAAGTGACTCAAAGGGAAGAATGGTGGGAGGTAACAGATGATATCCTCCCCCGAATGTAATCTAAAAATACTCAAATGCCAGAGATCCCGATAGCCTCCCTCCAGCAGTAGGCACAAGCAGATGTCAAAGGACAAGTAAGAACAGAACAAGCACACGATACCCCCCCAGGTACTATTCCACCTGCCAATTACTTCCAGCTCAAAGGAATTTTCTCAGCCAGATGTAATTTTGTGCATTTACTGTCAGAGGTAAGTACAGTTGGGCTCATCTGGATGTAAGTGCCTGCTCCAATTTGTTTGTCATTTAAAGTTTATTTTGGATGCTGGTCTTGCCCTAAACCACTGAATGCTTCTTTTATTATTCCATATGCCAGTAACTGCACTTCAAGAGTAAACCTAAAGGCATGTCTACTTTTGTACAGATACCGTAATCTGCTGAAAACAACAATAAGGCTTGCTTTAACGATGACTCTCAGCTGGCTTAGCTGTTTTGCTGAAAGGAATGACCACTGCACGTGCGTTCTTCTTGTACGTGCAACAATAAAGCATAAAAACATTAATGAAGAATAGCTACTCTTGCATTAAAAAAAAAAAAAAAAAGTGTCTTTTAGGAGGTTTAGGGCGAGTTTGTTTTTTTTCAATCACAGTAACTTAGCCAGATTTCTAGAAAGCGTACATAGTATACTATTTCTTCAGTAGACTATGAAGAATGCCCATCTTACGGAGAGAAGCAAGCTCACACATTCCTCTTCAATCTTACACAGGTATGCCACCTTTTTTCTCTACCAGCAGTGACGGTGTCTGTGCATGTTATACATATTACAAACAAACAAGATCCATGCCATTCCTCCCACCTAGGGAGTTGTTACTCGTGATATGTGATGCCTTTCTCATTCTATCCACGTCCATCTTGATGACCAACTCTGTCTCATCAAATGTACTTAACTGGCTGAGATGACTCCATCTAACTATTCATAGGCCTGCCTTAGCTAATTATTAATGTCATAGATGTTCATTCTTCTGTACCTACATTTTCATACTTTCTTAGCTCCTTTCCAGTCTACTCAACATTTAGCCCACAAGTTCAGTATCTGGTAGTTCTTAGTGTTAAATCTTAAGTGGTAAGGGGCACAGAATAATCAGAAGTCTAGAAAATGTGAGCTGTGAGCAATGATTGAAAGAAATTGAGTTATTTAGTGCAGATTAGAGAATAATGAGAAAGTAATATGACAGCACACACCTTCCTTCCTTCTCTCTCTCCCCCTCCCTGTCTCTCATGGGCTAGAGAAGAAAATGGAGAAAATAAATATGAAGATCCTTCGAACATCATTCATTCTATTGAACTGAGGAAAGGGGAAAAAAATCAGAAAAAGGGTCAATTCTGAACTGTCACACAATCTTCCTTCTTCAATTAAAAGGCATATATAAACCTACTATCTCTTCTTTTAGCAAAGCTAACTTATGTGTTGGAACAACTGTGTTCCTTGCCTCTTAGGGATGTGTGCCTGAACTTAATGCACTTTTTTTTTTTTTTTTTTTTTTTGGAAAAGGACTAGAGAAATTTTGGATTATAAGCTTATGATTTAGACTCTGATCTTTTTATTCACACAACATCGTTTGCTTCAAGTCTCTGAACCTGACAGAAAAACTGAATATTTTGTTTTTTAAATATAAATAGGGAAAAGCTGTTTTTTAACATTTCCATTTTCTTGTCCATAAGGCATGTAAAATCAACACATCTGTAGAAATACAAATAATTTACATGTGAGGACAAGCTGAAATTTAGCCTTCTCAGGCGGATTATATTTATTCATCAGCATTCACATATTGTCTCATCAACACATGTAGGCACTTCTATTTTTGAAAAGCTTCATTTATCACTTGTTGAACATTTGAAGCTCAACTGTTTTTTCTCAAAAAAGTGCTCTTTAGATTGAAAGATTCTTATCTAAAAAAACCTCCAAATAACCCAACCCCCCACCCACCTTTCTGTGCCTGCTATGCAAGGAGCCACACATTTTCTGAGGAAAAACTTTAAATATATGATGAGAATGTAGCTTTTCATCAGTTGGCTTACGGATGTAGATTCACTGCTAATTGTGCATTTTTAACTCTTCATAGGCCTTTCACTATCTCTGTATTTTGTTTCATTTTACAAACAACATTTAAGGTAGGCAATGAAAAAGATTTATTTTTAATATAGGATTGATCATGGTCAAGCTTGGGATATGTCCCTGCCATGATGGCTAATGCTGTGCAGTAGCTGCAGGTTCAGCTGAGTTTTGTTTTATTCCCTTCCTAATTAGGGAGTTAATTTCCATGGTTCAGTTTTTGCCATAGTCTGGCTCCAGAATATAATTATGTCCTGGTGCCCTGAAACGATCCTCTTTGCGCATGGGAAAACAGCCAGCCCTTTGCCACATTCAGGGGTGTTTTGCAGCACAATTTCTCCTGCTCTTCAGCCCACGTCCACTCCTCTTCATTCTTTCAGGCGGTGGGTTGACATGCCCAACACCATCTGTTTGCAAGTGGGCCAGAATGGACAGAGTATGTGAAGCAAAGGACTGGCACCTGAGCGCTGGAGAGTGACCAGGATTTCTGGTCAATCCAATCAGGATTCCATTTTGGTTTGCTGGTTTTACTAGTCTTATTTGACCGACAAACATGTTCTGAGTTCCATTGTTCCATTCTGAGATCCACAGTTGAAAGCAAAGTAGAAAAGATCTGGTAATTTTAACATTTCTTAAGAGGAAATATTGGTAAGAAAGAAGGAAGCATAACAAAATAAATTAAACTTTAAAAAAAAAAAAAAAATTGACCAAAACAGCTTAATTAGTCTTACCTGAAATTTTGGTACAATTCAGGTGTTCTAAAGTATGTATGTTTCATTAGATACTGAGGTTGCATATAAAGTATATCAGAAATTATTATTGAAGTTTTCATGTTTAGGAAAAATAATATACTTATGCAATATATACATTTCATTTCCTGTGGGTTTCATAATTAGCTGTTTTGTTCCTGGGAATAATTTCCTCAGGTTCTTTCCCCCAGCCCCAGGAGTTCATATATCTTCTTTAATCAGCCAACATACATATTTGTCTTACAGACAAATGCATTATACGTAATATATTTCATCACTGAGTGGCTTCTAGAAATTAATTTCCATATCTAGTCTTCATGAATCAGCAGAACACTTCTATAAATCTTCACTCCCTATAAAGCATTTTTTTTTACTAGGGGTGTATCCTCATTCTGATGTTCTATAATCAGCTTTGTCAGAAACACTGTGGGCCTTTATTTCTTTAAAATATGAGTTTACTAAAAATTCAAACCACTATTTATAAGCAAGAGAGGGAGAATCCGCATATTGTATTTAAAATCATTAAAAGATTGATGAGCATTCATAACTGGAAAATCCTGGCAGAAGAAGAATTTCTTTGCGGCAGCCTGTATAATTAAGGGGTGAATGAATATTGGTAAAAACATTACTCCTTACTCTCTTCTTCCAGTGACTTGAGATGGATCACAGCTTACAAAACTATATTTCCCTATCCTGTAATAGCACAGACAGGTGAGTCAATTATCAGGAATTACAAACCACGGAGCTCGAATAGTCAAACCGAGTACTGGGGCACAGGCACGGGGTGCGGAGATGCATTTTCTGGCCGCCTTTTGCTCTAGCAGTGGCTGAAGCAGCAGCAGCCACAGAGGCGTGCGCTTCAGCGGGAGGCAAATGCAGGTTTTGTACAGGTTTCCGAAGCCTCTCCACTTACCCACTTACCCCAGGGCCTCTCGCCGAGGTTTAGGGAGGTGCCTGGAGAAGAATAAAAATACTTTTTCCAGCAGTGGCAGAGATTTCTCCCTTTGACCATGCTCCACCCAAACTTCATTTTTAGTCAGATGCAGCAGTTAATCCAAAACAGTTAAATCACGGCTGCTTTATTCTGTACCAGCCCTGAAAACATAATTTGGTTTCTTGTTTAGTTAATAATTGTCCACATTATTCCTCTGGCGTAGTTTGAAAAGTCTAACATAAATCTCCTTCACTGGGATTTATGCCCTTCTGCCTTTTCTTCCTGTTCACCATGAAAAGTCACTCTTCTTCTTTCCAGAGCTACCTTTTATGCGTTTGCATGTCAGGGAACACAGAAAGGAAGGAAAGGAAGGAAAAGAAGGAAAGAAACAACAAAACACCTTATTGCTTTGTGGCATCCAAATAAGGAGAGGTTAAAAAAAAAAAAAAAAAAAAAAAAAAGAAAAATTTCAAAAGGTAATAAGAAAAACACTGAAAATAGACATTATAAATTTCTGTTGAAGTAGAAGCAATTATGACTATTTAAAGTGTGTGCTTCTAATTTTAAAAAGTCCTATTTGAAATCTATATATTTCTTTTCTCTGTGCTATATGCTTTCCAAAACCATGCAGAGCTGCTCTTTTACTATACAGTGGCAACACGTGATGCTGTTTATACAATTATATTCTGAATTAATAGCATATAAGCATCTGAGCTAGTCCCAAGTTTTCACATTTTCTAAATGTTGACCACCTCTGGCTTTTCAGAGGGCTTGCTTCAGTTATCACCCACCAAGGTTAACCTAACTCACTACGCAATTTGCACATCCATACCTTTCTAAGCCGGTTAGGATGGGGTATAAAACCACATATTGCTAGCCAAAATGAACTGCAAGGCAGCTGCATTACACCTTTGCTTTTAGGTGAAGAAATATGACACATTTGCAGTATATAATCCCTTTTCAGGAAAAATCCCAGTGGCAGAGCTAGTAGAAGAGCATGTGTAGACAAGACCTCATCCTGTCTGCGGGCTTCACGCAAGCTGCCGGGAAAACAACCCCTGCAGAGCGGTGCCTGGAGCTCTGTCCTCATTCAGCGCCGTACCCTGCTCTGGGAACACATGGCAGCAGCCGGGAAAAACAGAAGCTTAAAATCCTACTGGTCC
>JMFS01122660.1:0-12145 GCA_000699545.1 Podiceps cristatus
TCACCCGGGCCCACCTTTCCAGCCTGTCAGAGCAAGAGCTGAACCTGAATCACAAACATCTTTCTCTTGTGAAAAAGACAACACCATGCTCAAACATAAAAGCAGAACTGTAGTTTGAAGGTGCAGAAGGTCATAGGCACTGTGATTCAGAAGGAGGTGAACAGGCAGAGCAACAAGAATGATCAGAGGTCTACAAAGCACATCCTATGAGGAAAGACTGAAATAAGTGGAATTGCTTACCCTGAAGAGAAGGCTGAGAGGAACATAATAAAGCTTTCAAAAATGTAAAAGGACACTGCAAAGAGAACAAGAACAATGTTTTCTCCAAATCCACATTGGGATAGACCAAAAAAAATGACTTAATTTGCAGAATAGAAGATCCAGGGAACAGCTGAGGAAAACCTCCTTAGCAGTAATCCCAGTACAAGAGTAAAATACAGGGAAGATTCTACCACCAGACATCTTCATGTGCATGTCAGGTCCAGACATGGCACAGGTGTAAGAGAAGGCCAGAAGAAATAACCACCTGCCTCACAGGTCCTTTTCAGGCTTCCACAGTGCTCAGAGCCTATGGTCCCTATCATAGATAATCAGTATTAAGTAACAGTCTGCTCCTCAGAATTTTTTAGAAGATAACACGGAAACGGATGACTTCTCCCAAGGACAGAGATCACTGTGGGATGCTCATGATATAATGAAAAACTTAACTACAAGCCCCTCGAGACAGCACTAGCAGCGTTGCAGAGCCAGGTCCTCTACAGAGAGTGTGCTACGCCTTGAGCCTTCCACCCGCAGAGGTTAGCTCAGGTCACTGCTTGTTTTGCTACCGGTGAGACTGGCTTTTGACCGGAGTAGAAGAATTCAGAAAAATAATTGCCACAGATGCAAAGTATGTAGCAACAGATCCCACAGTTCTGAAATAATCAGTTCAGAAATAGCTCGGATTACAAAAAAAAAGCCCCACAAAAAGCAGCATAAAAACAAACACAGTACAAACAGATGGAAAAACATCTCTCCACAGTGTTATTTGACACCTCTCCTTTAAAATATGAAAGTGCCTTTGAAGTACAATGTTAACTGCATACATTATCACATAGTAAAGGAATGAATAAATAAATGTTGGGGCTTTTTAAAAAATCTGTTCTGGAGATGCATTTCTTGTGGAAAATGTCATTAATCAGCAACTTCACACCCTCAACTTCCCCACAGACAGAGCTGCAGCTTAAGGCAGAGCAAGTCTTGTGAACCATCTCCTGCACTAATCGCAGCTTGAGAGATTGCCCTTACCCATTGAGAACATCCCTGTCAACTGTGAGGACTCCTGGTAGGAAAAATGTGCTGGAAAAGTAATTTTTCTGGCTGTTTTGTTAACTCATATTATCTCCTGGAAATAAACAGAGAGTACTCAAGTGCATTATGATGAACCATGTTTTTATGGGCCATAAATCACAGTCTGAAGGACCATTCTCCGTCCTGAACCCAAGTCTGATACTGTAACCAGCCCTCCCTAGCTCCATTTCCTTTCCCAGTATGTCTGGACCAGTAATTTTGCTAGATGGACAATTTCTTCTTCAGTTGTTTGGCCCTTTCCTCACCATTAGAAGAGTAGAAATGTAGACCATCTTTTCTTGGTAAGAGAAAATAAACATTCACATTTCTTTGCAAGTTGCTGTTGCTTTGCACAGAAAAGAAGATGAAGGCACCATCAGCCCAAGACAGTAGCATCTCTCCAGGTCAGGATCCATACTACAGCTCTTCTGTAACTACAATGACTTTAGCAATCTTCCATTTTTCAAGGCATGTAAAGATTTGATGTTATCTCAAAAAAAAAAAATCCAAACACTAACTTTTCTGACCAAGATGCCAGGAAGAGGGAGGAGGTAACTTTGGGTCTGCTTTTAGTTTGATTTTCCCTTTATATGATCAGTTAAACCACAAGCTACATGAGTATTTAATGCTCACTTGACATTAGTGTCAATTATTGTGCAAAGTATAAGAGAGGAGGAGACCTGCTGTAAGCTGCAGCATCTGACACTGACCCATTCCCCTGGGCCAAGGTAAAATTACCCAATATACCATTCTTTGACCAAAAAGGCAGGGTTAGGATGTTCCTAGCCCTTCCCACCTGTGTGCTGCAACTCACTTTCTTCTCAGTTGTGGCTGGGTATCTGTAGGTCCACACTGTAAACTGGAAATATGAAAAGACAGGGGTTGAAAAAAATAGTCCCCCTTAAGAGGAAGTTGTTTCCATTTTTTAATCCACAACTTTTCCACCGTGGGCTTGATGCAGACCTACAGACCCCTACAGCAGAACAGTGAGGCACTCGGCCAGCGTGCGCAGTCCTTCCTGCAGGTCCCAGCCACCCCAGCGCAAACCCCGTCACAGCCCCAGGAGCCCGCACACTCTCCTACACCCACTTGGATCCTGTGACCAATGAAGAATGCCAAAATGATGTGGAATTAGCTAAGCTAAACGAATTAGCTAAGCTTTAATTTCTAATCAAGGTTGCAGGGAACCCAGTGAACTATCCAGCATCTCCTACAGCAGCAACTTACCATAAGGAAAAAAAAAAAATTAAAAAAAAGAGAAGTCTGAGCTGCAGAGCTCTGTTGGATCGAGGCCGGCTGTGGCGCAAGAGGCACGTCTGTCCTGGGTCTCGGGAAGGGCTGGAGAGTGTCAACACAAGGGGTTTGTGCTAATGAAACCAGAGGAGCAGTCAGTGACAGAGATGGTTTGGGACACTGGCCTGGTCTTCCCCTTGATCCCAGCGTGAGAGTGGGAGCATGAGAGCACCTTCAGGGACAGCCCTGAGCAGTGCCAGGCCCGCGGTACATGGCAGGAGAAGAGGCAACATGCTGCATCCCGGCAGTGTCACGCTCCTCAGCTCGTCCCCCCTTCCCTCTGGCGTAGGGTCCAGTCCCCTCTGAGAGGGCACAGAGGCTGCCATGCTGACTGCTTGTGGGGCGGTGGAGGAGGAAAGCCCCCTCTCCAGTGCAGGCACCCTGCCCCTTCCCAACACAACCATCTTATGCCAGACAGCAGAGAGGAGCGCATCTGCTGACTCTCAGACTCCAAATGGCACCATCCGACAGCATTTCATACTTAGAAGCAATATTCTTCTGGATTTTAATTTACAATTTCTTTAAAATAAATATATTTTTTCTCTAGAAAGGTGTGACAGTTAATCCAGCTGCACGATTAAAAGGCTCATGTTGTAACAACTGAGGCTGTTTCAAATAAACTGTGAGGGAAAGCCCCCATCATTTTGTATCCCATACCATGTCCACCCTGAAGACTGCAGATCACCTCCCCCAAGCACTGGCAGTCTCTTTTTTCTGTGCATTATATTCAGTCGATCTCATCTTGCCAAACTTCTATTCACTGTGGTGTGGCAACACGCACCATGAAAGCCTTTTTACTTCCCAGAGAATTAAGCTAACCTCTAAAGCAGTGATCTCCACACATGAATCAAAAAAACCCCACACCAAAGAGCAGACACTGGGCTGAGCTGGAGCTTTTCCACCGCCAGCGTGATGGCCGCACCTCGGCTGGTCCTGCAACGCGGGGCTGCTCACCTCCGGGCTGCCTCACCGCCTAATGGCTGTGCATCGCACAGCAGAGGATGGATGTATTGGTACTGCTTCAAAACCAGACAAGCACTGAGGTATGAAACTGAGACATGAAAATAATTGAATAACCTGCCTGATTATTTCAGTGAATGCAAACACTTAACTCCACAGGTTCGTGGCACGGTGTAACATGGAACAGGTGAGGTTATGACTGCACCATCCTGTTGGTCCAGGCTCAGTTTCCTACATGTTGACTTGCATAGCATCCATGGCCTGGACTGAGCCCAACCAGCTCTCTGGACTCCCCTGAGCTCCCCCAGGGGCATTAAGGAGGCAAATGATTCAACCCCCTTGTCCCTATGTACTCAAGCTTCATCTGAACCCCAGCTACCAAAGCCAGTATAGATGCAGCACTACACATTGGCCATTTCTGATCTCCATAAAGAGCAGATCCTGATTGACACATCACCAGAAAAGCTCCAGATTTTCACATTAATTTGTGCAGAGCCACGGGGGCTCTTCTGTTTAGTGGTATGGCGTGGCCATAGCCATCACCTATGTGGTAGTGTCTATGGCCCATTCTTGCAAGATGCTTCAGGTCCTAAATTCCCACCAAATTCAGTGGATACTGAACGGCTTTTGCTGCTGGCAGGATGTGGCCTTTATTGCAAGGCTTTACAATCATGAGTTCTGAGGCTAAAGAGAGGCTAAGTGACCATTCAGGTAAGTCTTCAACAAATATAGTCCTGTTTCAGATTCAAATTCCACCCCCTGCCCCCATCCTTCCCCCTCAAAAAAAAAAGTAAAACATAGAAATAAAAAAGTGCTGAAAACCATTGTTGAACTGGCATCTGTAATCTAGTCTGATAAGATGTCCAGTATACATTTTCTTGGAAATATTATGCATGTTATACATATGCATTATATAATGTGTATATATATAATGCATATTATTTATTACATATCTGTGCGTGTGTTCATGTACATACTGAACACCCATCTGAAAAGTCCAAAACTTAGAAAAAAATTGTCTGCTTCATAATACTATGAATCTCATAATGATCTCAGCAACAACAAAAAGGTAAATATAGAATGTGCCTAAACAAAACACAATCTTCAGCAGAACAAGTTCCAGCAATCCCATCATCTTCATAAGAAAACAAGTGCCTTCAAAACTGAATTAAATCCATGAGAAAAATAAACTGCTCCCCCTAAACATCATCACAGCCGTCACTGACAAAATGCATAGAGCTGCTCAAGTCACGGAAGACAAAATCTAAACAAATATTTCAAGAGATATTAAGAATACATGTATGAAAAGAAGACATCAAACAGCTGCAGACTCTCCATTGGCCACCTATGAATTGGTGGCCACTACAGATACAGTATGCTTTTTTTCCTCGAAAATATTACTTTCCATCTTGATGCATGCTGCTTCAGGCTTAGCTTCATTATGAAAGTGTTACATCTTGTTCTTTGAAAAAAGTGTGGTGTCTTAGACCCCCCCCATAGGTGCTTCAGCTCTTCCTCTTGTGCCACTAACATGAAAGCTGGATGTGACCAAGAATTTGCGATAATTTGAAGAAGGCTTGTGTTTTTTAGATAAAGAATACCTGGCATTATCGCAAAATAATGGCAAGATGATTTGGAAGCCCTCCTACTTCTGTGGCTAAGGGGATTCCTAACTACAGAGATGCGCAGTTTCCACCGCAAATGGAAGAGACATTTCTGAGTGGAAAGTATCCCATACTTGTCTTGCATCATTTTCTGGTGCCTTCCTCTGGGGCATCTGGTACGAGATCACAGCATGGATCTGGCCTATGCTGATCTTGGTTCCTGTCCAACCTGGCAGCTCTTGGGTTCTGGCAGCTCTTTGCTCCCCTCCTAGCCCCGTGTAACTGCTGCTTTCAGCTGTGTTGTGTTGGAAAGAGAGCATTTCTTTCTAAAAAATTAGCCAGCACTGAATCTGTTGCAATGTCAGCACCCCCGCCAGTAGGGTAAGGAAATTACCTGAATGTAGCAGCTAGTGATGCCACAAGATCGAGTGCTATAAAATATATTCCTATAAATATATTACTTTCAAGTGTAGGACATCCAGACACACCTTAATCTTTCTCCCTTATGTGAAATGCATGGTGTTGAGACTACAATTGGTTTTTTTCCTGATTGATGCTCTCTCTTGTAAGGTCTTGCTGCCAGCCATGAAAGCAGTCATTGGCAAAACTGCACAGGCTGTTTAACTGCATTTCCTTTTGCTGTTGAGAGCACAGTTTGATGTATATTTGTTTTGTCGGGTACTTCGAATTTGCTAGTAAAGCTGACTGAGTTGGGGGTCTCTGCTTCAGTTCACTTCTTAACTTTTTGCCTTTCAGTTTTTAATATCATGCGAAGCCAATTTACTGTAAAGAAATGAACAGGCACATATATGCTGATAAAGAACAGACGTTTATCCTATGGTAACAGCTATTCTTCAGATGTTTTGCCCACATATATGCAAGGCCAGAATGTTTTTAAGAAAAGCATCTCCTGATGCCCACACCCAAAATACCAGTTGCCTATCTAGAGGTCATGTTGATGGATGGCTGCTTAAAAATGTGTCCTTTTTTCTTGGCCAAAGCCACCTTTCAACTTAAACCTCCTTATGATGGCATCTTCTAGTACATTGTGATTTTCTGAACAGTTTGGGTGGACTCTTTACCGCCCACAAAACTGGAAAACTGGCAGTTATATACACATTTTTAAACAGATTAATATATATTAATCAAACTTTGTTTCACAGATAGTAGTATATTAACTTTTTAATATACAGATAAGCAGCTCACCTTTCATCTGTTTACAGAAAAGCATGAGCTGGTAGATGGTGTCTCTCTTCAGCTCTCCCTAGGATGTTCTTTCTCCATTGACCTAGGCTGAGACTGCCTAGATATCTCAGGTAAGTCTTTTAAGTTAGGTAACATGAAACTGGGGTTTTATCTTTCTAGATAGAATATAAGAATGCCCTGCCCTGAGATCTAACACTTCACTTCTTTTTCTCAAAGTGGCACCCATTAAAAAGGTAGTGCCCGTGGAGAAATAGTACAGAAATCACAATGCAAAGGGTGCAATTGGGCTGAACATTGTTTAAAATTGTGCTTAACATCAATTGTAACATATTATTTGTTTCAATATATCTTTTTTCTTAAATCGGTTACTAAAAGCATTTATACATACAACTGAAATTGTTTAATTGGAAGATGAGCTTTAAAAACAATATGTAGCAGATTTCTGTGATCTATGTTCTTCTGTTTACACAACAAAAATAATTTTTCTGCTGTTGCATTTGAGGTACAAAAGCCTATAGAAGTGTCACAATTTTGGGGAGCTTTTTCATATTGAGATAGCTGTTCTTCAAAGATCAAACACTGGACCTTTTTCCAGGACAAGTCTTGCAACTCAGGCTCATACACTTCACTCAACCTCAACACACTATATCCTGCATACAAACCTCTTTCTATGCCTGCCCTGATTTCCTAAAGAATCAACTTTTTTTTTTTTTTCCGAAAAAATGATTGAACCATCCCATAGGTCTTTGGCTTCCTGTTGTCAATTCACCACAGTAAAGTATTCTTCACTTAAGACATTAAGTCATAAACTTTGACGTATATGGGGTCTGTTGCTTTTAATTTTAAGGAGGTATACTAAACATTTGGAGTATAGTATGAAATAAATTTAAATAGTATTTAGGTATTTAATTCTCTTCATCTTTATCTCTGTTTACATAACTTTAAAGTTTTTTAAATGTCAACCAGGAAATCTTTGCTTAACATACAGTTAACTTCCATAGTGAAAAGCAATTTCAGATCCTTTCAATGATGGGGTCTAGAGAGGATATGCTTCAACATTTCTATGCATTCATGTTAACAAAACAAAATAACTGCTGGTAATTCTAAAATTCCTTTGGTAGATAAGGAAAAGCAATTGAAGATTTCGATGCAAAGGTTTTGAAGTCAAATGATGAGTTGCCCACAGGATGTTTTCGTGATTGGAGATGAGCAATTGGGTGGAAGCAAATACTCATTATCTTTCTCCAGCTTCATTGTTGTCTTAAAAATAATTACACAATGGATGGTTTCACTTTCAACTGTTTAGTAAAAAGCTATGAAAAGCATTTTGACATTTAATGGTTCAAGGAATCATTGAACACAAAAGGAAGCATACATTTTTCAGTGAATCCTTTAATTGCTTTTTCAGTTGGAAAAAAACAAAACAAAACAGAAACAAAACCACAAAAAACTTACCTCTTTTGGCAATAACTCCAGTGCCCACTGTATTATTTTAAAAGTGGGCGAATCTTAGAAAATAGTAGTATTTAATTTCCTGTCATGATCAAGTAGTAGCTATATGAAGAACTACATATAGGTCTGGTATTCTACATCTGGTAGACATCTGGTATTCTGCAATACACTTTTCTTGCTTCTGCACCAGTCATGATGTTCTTTTCAGCAGCAAAATAAAAAAAAAATAATAATTCAAGAGTTTTAGTCTTAGAAGTAAAATTATTTTTACAATCTGCGTTTACAAGCTATCTTTCATCTGACAGTCCTCCTGTCTTTACTGATTAATGCAAAATCATACTATCATTTATACCATAAATTGCAAAGCGCCTTGTTAGATGCAAGGGGATATCTTTCCTTATTAATGAGAGGTAACCATTGTAGTCATCATTACAGTCACAATCTGTGTAAGGATGTAATTCAAAGAACCAGGCATACAGGAACAATATTTGGGCACAAAGTTAGGTCGTTATCAGACAGCGCTGGACCTGTGCATGCTAAGTGAACAAGGACCAAATGTTGTGTCCCATACTGCTACTATTTACTCCCTGATGATATATGTGTTGGATTTTCTTCGGCTAACAAAAGTTGGAGTGCTCAGATAACACTAGCTGTAATTCTTTTGGGTAGACTTTAGCTCTCCTCTAAATTCATCCCAATGTATCTGTGTTTCACAGGCAGTAGAACAGATATCCATATACAGTCAGAAAAATTTAAGATGCACTCTTTGTGCATACCTGTAAATCATGATGTTTGAGATCAGTACATACAACTATTTCAAACAGGATTGCTGGGAAGATGAAACAGCCTTCAGCAAACGTAACTCAGAACTCCCTCCAGAGGAAC
The DNA here is from genome assembly GCA_000699545.1 of Podiceps cristatus. Classification (NCBI taxonomy): domain Eukaryota; kingdom Metazoa; phylum Chordata; class Aves; order Podicipediformes; family Podicipedidae; genus Podiceps; species Podiceps cristatus. Next base: position 8,730 of record JMFS01122660.1, read on the forward strand.
TGCTTGCACTACTTCTCTCAGTCATTCCCAGACCTTCATCTTTTTCTGACCAGGCTCGTCAAACTTCACACTGCAGACTTCCAGCAAACTCTTAATGAGTCCCTCACATTAGGCCTATGTGAGAGTGTCTTCCCCTCAGGTCTCCACTGTGATTCAGTCCCAGTCAGTATGGTAAACTCCAAGGGAAAACTTCTCCACTTCCATAAGTCTTTTGCTCTGAGTACAATTTCATGAATGCTATTCATAACATGTTTAATAGTCAAACCAGAAACACAAAGCCGTGTTTGTGATTCTTCCCACTGACGTGCACTTCAGTAAAGTCTAAGGACAGCTCAAGGAGAAAAAAAGAATTTTTGAGACTTTTCTTTAGGTTTTGTTATGACCCTGGGTTTCTCTACTCTGAAAACAAGGCTTAATCAATACATTGTTTATCAGGGCTCTGCAAAAGTTGGGTTGAGTCAACCCACCTTTTACTCATGCAGCAGATAAACTGATGACTCATAGAAAAAGGAAGAAGTAGTCACCCTCAGGGACACTCCAAAAAAACAAAGGATAGACTTAAACTAAGTGATATAAAGTAATCCAACAAGTCTGTGCATGTTCTACATAGCTCTATGAGCCAGGCAGGAGGAAAGCAACAATCTCAACTGACATTAAGAGAGGGATTCATAGAGTAGCTCTTCCTTTGGGAGGCTGGTCTCTCAGGGTCATAGCCACATGGCAGTGAGGAGAAATGCTCCATCATGGGACAGTTCACAGAGGCAACATTAGGCTCCTATTTCAGAACATCAGTGTCTCTAAGGTAAATTTTGCCCTTGTCTACTTAGTCCACTTTGTGTGCATGGAGGACATGTTCCAGAAAACAAGTGCATGTGGCCAGTCTTTGAAAAGGGAGACATCATTTCCTGGAGTACTTGGATTTGTAAGGTATTTCATAGAATCATAGAATGTTTTGGGTTGGAAGGGACCCCCAGAGCCCATCTAGTCCAACCCCCCTGCAGTGAGCAGGGACACCATTACCCAGATTAGGTTGCTCAGAGCCCCGTCCAACCTGGCCTTGAATGTTTCCAGGGATGGGGCCTCCACTACCTCTCTGGGCAACCTGTTCCAATATTTCTTTGCTATTCATTTTAATGATGAGTTTAAGAGGCCTAATCTAGATTTTACCATACCAAGAACCAAGCATACAGCAGTCAAAATGGATAGCATGATGAAGACAAGGTGATCTTATTGTGTTTTCTGGAAAAGGACAGACCTCATGAGGTTTTCAAGGACTTTTGTCTCTAATTCTGTCATGATTTATTCACTTTCTGAACCTTTTCACAGGAGACTACTGTATCTGTCTTGAGCTACTAAGCAGCAGAAGCTCAATGTCTAGAGTGACTGCTAAGCACCATTCCTGAAAGCAGTCTTCAGTACCTGCATAGAGGTGGCCCCACTCCAGCCAAGTGGCTTAAAACACAGACTCAGGGATTCATTTGGTACAAAAACCTTTTTAATATATGTTTTATGTTTTTATCCAAGCTTCTGAAAGGCAGAACATTGCAGCAATAATAATTCGTTTCGGTGGGAATTGCAAATAGTGGTCACTTTTCTGCATTCAGTGCTGGCTTCATGCTCAGATCTAAAAGGATGAACAGAGCAAATCTGGGTGCCTAAGTCTCCACAAAATCCCACCAGGGTTTGGTGCAGCCCCAAAGAGCTGCCAGCCGGAGATGCCCCCACTGCTGGGAGAAGGGGCACAGATACTGCAATGGGACCCTGGGAAGGGGTTGCAGGACACGGCACCCATGGGAACAAATGGCAGCTTTCAGGAGTTCGCAATGAGCCAAAGTCATCCCAACATTTATAAAACCCTTTAACATATCTGTAACCCTAGCTGGAAAAAAGGATTTAGAAGTCCTTCATTCCAGTGAAGGGCAGAAATGTTAGTAATGTAGATGGCCTATGAAAATCTCAGAAACATGGTAAATTAGTATTAATTATCATAATGAGCTAAGAAATGTACAAAAGCATCCAGATGTTGAGTGAACACTGTGCTCTGTCACAATTTGTTATACTTGTTTAAAAAATCGAAGCTGAAATGAAATTACATGACTCAAATAGGAAAGAGCCTCATCTCTTAAGCAATACACATATCGCAGAAAAAAGACTGGTTTAATTGGGGGAAACTGCAAACTATCTGAAAAATAAAATAATACAATTTTTACAGGAAGATCCATGTAAACTACTGCACAGATTTTCCCATATCTAACGATTGCCAAGATGAACTGAAAGAGGCAAAATTCCACCTACATCTCAGTAACCAGTTAATCTGCTTTGTGCTGTAAAATGGGGGCTGCCTTTTTCACCAGCTGAGATGTCATGGCAGACATTTCATAATTCATTTTTCACAAGCTAGTAGACTACACAGTGCCTTGTCATGCATACAGGCACTTTAAGGGAAAGCGTGGAGCTCTATCTGTGCTACTTCAATGTCCTGCTCTGACTGCAAGGATGGGTCTTTCTCAGTCCAAGCTTCAAGCTAGACACCTCTACACAACTGTTACAGTTAGGGGAGAGTGAGGAAAAAAAACTGCTAAAGATACTTCTGGTTTTTTCCTGTAACAAAATCACCCTATTATATTCTTTACTTTTTACATCTAAGGAATAATAAGAGGGACTTCAGGGCTCTGGGACAGGAGGTCAAGGGATCATGGGCACAAGCAGTGTTCTTCTCTATCATCCCTCCAGTGGCAGGGAATGATGAGGGGAGAAACAGGAGGAGTCAGAAGATCAACACCTGCCTGGTGTCACGGGCAAAACTTGAGGTTCTTTGATCACGGGTCCGTTTACATGAGAGCAGGCCTGCTGGCAGCGGACAGGGTATACCTGTCTCAGGTGGGGAAGAGGATCCTGGGACGGGAGGCTTGAAAGGGCTTTAAACTAGATTTGAAGGGCAAAAGGGATAAAACCAGGCTCGCTAGTGAAAAGCCAGTTTTGGGGGACAGTGTGCTAGCGAGGCCCTTCACTGCTGTCTCAGTGAAGTTACAGAGCAGAGCGCTGTGTGGCAGCAAGGGCGCAGCTCCATCGGGGGCTCAGCTTCAATGCCTTTATGCAGGTGCACATAGCATGGGGGATAACCAAGAGGAGCTGGAGATGTGTACACACCTGCAGGGCTGTTATCTCATTGGCATCACGGAGATGTGGTGGGATGGCTCCTATGACGGGACGTGCTTAACCACTTTTTTTGCCTCAGTCTTCAACAGCAAGTGCACTAGCCACACTGCCCAAGTAGGGGGTCCCCAAAGTGAGGACTGGAGGAATGAAGAACCACCCACTGTAGGAGAAGACCAGGTTCAAGAGCACCTAAGGAACCTGAAGGTGCACAGGTCCATGGGTCATGATGAGCTGCATCCACGGGTCCTGAGGGAACT
>KL285746.1:0-34691 GCA_000699545.1 Podiceps cristatus
GCTCTGTCCTGGCTGAAACCAGGACACATTCTTCCAGAGCTCTTGAACACTGTGCTTTTAGTTGTGTCCAAATATCTCGCAATGAAACTGCAAAGCATTCAGGACACTAACAGTGCGTGGTGGGCAGAGAACAGGAGAGAGCTGGGAGTCCAGGAACCTTCTGAAGTGGAAGGTACCTGGATGATCCCAGCAAGAAACCCTCATTTCTCCTAGAGAAAGGCACAGCCATCCTGCAAGCCCTAAAGATCTGACACAGGAAAAAACCCCTCATTTCCAGCCCCAGACCTGGTGAGGAAAGCACAACCGGCAGAGTCATTGAATGTGTGTTCTCTGTGCCACCACCTTCATTAGTCCAGAGAGCCCCTCTTCAGCAGCTGCGGCCCACCACTGATCCTTCAGAGCAAGAGAGAAGAAAACCCTGATTTTATTTAGGCAGTTTTTTGCTTTATAGAAAGAAAGCAAAATAAGTATCACCGGGTTTAGCTGAGATGAGTGCTTTCAAGGCTGGAAATACCAATGCTATATTGACCAAGGATTCTCAGGGTTCAGAATAATTCTGAACCAGTGTTTGTTCCAGCCAAACTTAAAGCACTCTGTGTTTTTCACAAGCCCCAGTTGTTATAATTTTATATTGTTAATGACTGCTGTCAGATCCATGTATGCATATCCCTTTATTCCCAAAGGTTTGGTTCCTATTCCCAAATATGTAGAGGAAACATTAATGTTTAAAATGTGTATGTGAAAGGTTAAAATCAAGCATCTGTACTGTAGGTTTAGAGCAGATTTTTACTGGAGTTTGGTATCTCAACGCATAGGGTTAAAACAGTTCCTATAGTGGGCTAGCGTGTAAGATCGTGGTAGCTGGAACCTTACTCATCCTCCTGGTCTGGCCGATGAGGTACCCATTTACTGCTGCCAATGTTCCCTGATGCAAGGAGGCATTATCTGCACCAAGAAGCTGTGTCCACATTGTCTCTGTGACTTTGAAAGAAAAAGCAATATAAAGCAGCTTGAAATTAGCTGCATTTTGTTATAGTTGAAAACAAGAACATAATTTCAAATGAACAGCACAGAGCTGTCAGTTGCTATGTTCTTTACATCTAAAAGTTTAATGTGGTTCATTGTACGTGGATGAATAAAAAGGAGAGAAAGTAAGTGTGGGTACGTGGAGGGAAACCTAAGGGCTGACAGGCGGAAGGGCCCAGTTCATTAGTACGTTTCCATCAGATCTGAAGTAAAAGCGAGACAGTGAGTAAAAATGTAAATGACTTCTAAAAATAGAAAGAACTGTAAATAAAACGTGAGTACAGCATGATATAATATTCATAATGACACATTCACAAGATAGGACAAAAGTTTAAAATTCTGTTCCTAAATCAATAAAGAATAAAAAATGGCATACTTTACTCCAGTCAAATAGCTCTTTGAATTTCCATTTCAAAAAAAGCGAAAGCAGGTTGCCATGACTACTGAGTGTTATTGAATGTCTCCATATCTGTATAATTGCTGAATATTTGTAGACAAACAGTTGAAATGCATCTTTCACTTTCACTTGAAAACTTGGAAGCTAACTAGTTGTTAGTGTGAGTCCCCTGGTGTCTTCATGAATAATTGGCTCAACATTAAGCTACAATTATCTCTATCCAGACAAAAAGATAGCTATTTAAACAGCCATCATCCATACATCACACCCAAATGTCATTATGTGTTAACGTACAATATATCTTAATGTTACAGAGCTTTTCCCATTTAGATAAATCAAGGGCTGCTAAGATGGCTGACGTGATTTTATGAAGTTTATCTTTGGGTTGTTTGATCTTGACTTCCAAAACTTGCTAGCTTTTCTCAGAGAAGTGGATCTCTTCAGCACAGCTGCGGAGGTCCTGTGCGTGGAGAGCTGACGGCTTTCTTGGGCTTGTCAACAGCCTGTCACAGGGATATTTTATATAGTGTTTGCCCACGGTGTCTCCCTTCATCTGGTGGGTGAGAGATCAGATCTAACAGGCATTGCTCATGATTTTTATTTTTATTTCTTTCAATTGTACTGAAGATTTCGGTTAAACTGTTCACATGCAAATGAGATGTGGAATTTCCACTGCTTCATCTATTATGCATATATAGTCTACTCTATTTGCCTGCTAAATGCAGCACTTCCCACTGTCATAGAACTAATTGATGTTTAGTCTTGCATAAGCAAGAATTACCCCCAGTGAGGCTAATTCAGATACCTAAACCTTTCAATGATCTTACAGATCTCCAATTTTGATTAACTTGTAATCATCTGTAATTTACCTGCATAGCTTGTGCTTAGGCAAAGCATTCAAACTTTTTACCTTTTGGGGGGGTTTGTTTGGTTTGGGGATTTTTTGTTTGTTGGTTGGGGTTTTTTTGTCCTGTTGCATGCCTTTGAGAAGATCCGGTCCTAAAACTGGAAGGAAAATATTTGGGGAAAAAACCCAAACCAAACAACAAGCAAAAAACCCCATCAAACACCACCACAAAACCCCCAAACATTAATAATTTCCCAGATTTTCACCCAATTTAGAAATACAATTAAATGTTAAGAAAACCAAAAACATGCTATTGTCTACCTTTTCTTTTAATGGCATCTACGGTAGCACATACACAGGACTAAACAGGAGGAAGGTGGTCCAGAACAACAAACCTCATGTTGTAATCAACAGTTGCCTCTGTCATACAGCAGCTCTAAAAGAATCAGGAAAGCACAGGAAAATAGGGGGCAGTTCTGTAAGGTATCAAGACCTTTCAGCTCAAAGTTGTGCAAGTAAATCCATGAGTAATAAATATATGTGGAAAGCAAACTCAGAAGGAATAAGGAAAAAGCTGAAATATTCTAGATGGATACTTCCTCCGCACTCTACCAGTGCTTGTCCTGTTCCAGAAATTATGTTACTCCTCACACAAAATTTTTGAACCTGTACAAATGTGTTGCTCACCAGCAGTAAATGCAGTATACTTTTTTGGTAATTAGCTGTTATTTCTCAAAATGGCAGAACTCCAAATCAGGGATCTCTTAAAAGTCTTGGCAGCACCCAACAGTACAGATCTGGATCAAATATTGCAGCTGCTCCCTTGGTACACAACTAATTACCCCAAATCCAACTTAGACTGTACCCCAGTTCTGGAAAATAATTTAACCATATGCTGAAACCTAGAAGTGGTAAAATTATTACCTGCAGCTTGCTTTCTCTTAAGGAAAAAAAGGAAAAAAAAAAAAAAAAGGTGAAAAAAACCCCAAAACACACAAACACAAACCCCCAAAACTCCCTCACCAAAACCAAAAAAAAAAAAAACCACAAAAAACCAAATCAAACCCAAAAATAACCAACAAAAAACCACAAAAAACCCCAACCAAAACCACCTCAACTTAAAGCTAGAAAGCTTATTTTCTTTCCACTAACTGTATTAGGATTGGTCCAGTTTGTTTAATTTAGGGCTTGAGGTCTATATATAAATCGATTTTACATTTTGCTCTGTTTACATAGTTCTAGTCAACTCGTAGCAGAAAATAAGTTCCGCCTGAAGGTCTTTGGCCTTCCTACCAAAGATCACTGTGCCACTAAAGAGCACTTTTTTAGTCCTCTAATCACTTAGAAGTCTTCTGTCAAGCCATATTAATCTTTGTTCAGGTTCCATTAGATTTGAGGTTCTCTTTCTTGGACTTTGCTTGATTGTATGAGTAGAACTTCTTTCCCCTTGCACAGCCTTTGGAGAAAGCTCCGTACCTTCAGCCTCAGCATAAAATAGCCCAGTCATCCCCAAATGATACGTATTTTATTGTTGCTTTGACACTGTAGCTCTCTGTTCTTCCTATTTTGCAACCTTTTCTCTTTCACTGTTTGAGCCCACCCATGCCTCTGGTGTGAGGCAAATGGTTCCTTTGCAGAGGAATAATTTATACAAATAATGTTCTTCATTTTTCTGTAGTTTCTTCATAGTGATGGATTTTCTCTTGTGACCCCGCAGAAAGCAGCTTGGGCAGCTCTGTGTACAGTGTGCCTTCCACCTCACAAGCTCATGTCATCCCCTTGTAGCTCTGAAAGCCACTGGAGTATTTTTCATGGCCTGTTTAGGTCCAGAGAAACTCAATCAATTCGATTGTTCCCCTGTACTCAGCACTGGTGAGGTCGCACCTCGAGTGCTGGGTTCAGTTTTGGGCACCGCAGTATAGGAAAGACATTGAGATGCTGGAGAGGGTCCAGAGCCGGGCATGGAGCTGGTGAAGGGTCTGGAGAGCAGGTCTCATGGGGAGTGGCTGAGGGAGCTGGGGGGGCTCAGCCTGGAGAGGAGGGGGCTGAGGGGAGACCTTCTCGCTCTGCAGCTGCCTGAAGGGAGGCTGGAGTGAGGTGGGTGTGGGTCTCCTCTCCCAAGTAACAGATGAGATGAAATGGCCTCAAGTTGCACCAGGGGAGGTTTAGGTTGGGTATCGGGAAACATTTCTTCCCCCAAAGGGCTGTCAGGCCCTGGAACAGGCTGCCCAGGGCACGGCTGGAGTCACCATCCCTGGAGGGATTTACAAGACGGGCAGATGAGGTGCTCAGTCATGGTTTCATAGTGATCAGGCATGGTTGGACTCGATGATCTTAAAGGTCCTGTCCAACCAAGGGATTCTATGATTTTATGATTCTATGATACTAGGAGCTGAGCTGTGAAACTGTCTCCCTTTGGCACCAAAAATCTGCCAGCACCACTTCATACACGTAACTTGGGCATGACTATGGAAAAGATGTTTTTCCCAATTAATGCCAAAAACGTCATACACTTTGTCTTTTTTCATAATAAATGGTCTCTGCTTTATCACTTTAATGAGCATAATTTATGATATTTTGAAGTTTTTCATTGTATTAGCCTCAGTGAATCAGGCAGAGATATAATTACACCAAATTCTAGACTTTTTCTCCTTATGTATATGAATGTCGTAACATCTGAACAATGGGAGAAGGAAATAAGCTAAAAAAGGAAATAAATACAATTAATCCTTTCAAGCTTCATGGACTCGGTATTTCAAAGCTGTGTGAAACTTCTTTTTTTACAATGATATTCTATTGGCTCAAAGGCTTTTAAGGTCAGAAAGTGTCACTGGAATTATGTATTCCATTCTCTTGTGTAATACAGGTCGCAGGATTTCATCCAGCTCTTTCAGTGCTGAGCCTCGTAAATTCTGTTGAATAAGCATATTTACTGAGGTAGAAGTCAATGAACTGGAGAAATGAACTGAGTTCTCCCCTCTCAACCTGGCAAATCCCCTCTGTCCTATGCCATTTTTACTCAAAAGGCCATTTTATAAAAGACTGTATTTTCATACAGAGAGATTATGTCACTTCTTTAGAACTAGCATCTAATGTGTTCTTTATAGTAAAAAAATACATATGATGTACTCCTATGAACACACATATGCACACATACGCTAGTCTCATGCTACTTCCTCTACTTTATAAAATGTTCCTGAGAATAAATAGTATTAGTTCTGCAAACATTTGTAATCCCTCTGTCATGATCATCTCTACATCTGTAATCCCTTTGTTTTAGACAATGAAAAATCTTCAGAAACTTCACAAAAGCTTTATAGATCACATTTATAAGGTAGAGAAAAATCTAACTTACTGGAATGAAGACAAAATATGTGTGGTCTGTGCTGACTTGTATAATTTTCTAGGAATAAACCTTTGGTAAACTCTTTAGTACATCTGCAGCTCATCTGTCCACTAGCCTGAAACAGTGCAGTAAAATGCAAAGGGAAAAAATTACTCTATAATTATGTTGAGCTCTGAATATGGTAGAAAAAAATGTATCCCTTTATCAAAAGTACTTATCGCTAATCCTGTGACCTGAGAGCTGTTAAACACTTCTGAAAGCCCCACCATGGTTCCTCAGGGGCCACTGATGGCCAGACATCCTGTGTGCCCGCTGGCTCCGGGAGCTGCCTGGGATGCTGGTGGCCAGCCTGATGCTTTCCAGGGGGGCAAGGAGGCCTTTGGACTCGAGGTGGGGTCCTTCCCAGCCTGTCCTGGGTTGAGAGGTGGCTGGGATTCATTAGGTGCTGGGCTGGGGTTTGAGTGGTGGTAGGTGAGGAGCTTTTTCTATAACCAAACAGGGCAGAAACTCAAACATGGCCATCCTGTGGTCCGTATCATGGATGTGGGCTGCTACAGAAAAGCACACAAAGGAGCTCCGTTTAATTCTGATGCAGAAGGGGGGATAGATACGTTGCGTTTTTTCAAGTTATCAGCTGCACTGCAAAATTCATTGGTTGTGCATGAGGAAACTTAGGGGGGGAAAAAAAAAAAAAAAAAAAGAAAAGAAATTTAGGCCTCGAACCTATATCTGTAGAAACTACTGGTAAAACTCTCATTTTCAATAAGTTTAATACCTCATGAAAATTTCAGTACAGGTTCAGGTACCTGAAAAGCTTGAAAGTTTGTAAGCTATTTCGTCCATATATCAATAGGTGCCATATATTTCTCAAGCATATTATTACACCATATTGCACTATAGCACTATGTGTATATCTGGTAGGAGTGTTGCCTCTGCAATGTACCCCAGAGGTGGTAACTGCCCCCCTGCTACGCGTCTGAGCGGCGGCTCATCCTGGAAATAGGGAGAGTTGCCACAGCAAGCAGGTGTGGTGCGAGTTAGCGATATCTGTGCTGAGGAACTGAAACCGGCTGGCGAAGGCTGGCGGGGCGCTGGGGAGAGCCGTCGGTGCAGGCGGGAGCCGGCCTCCTGGATGGAGGGGGGCTCTTCCCCGAAAGGGTGGTCAGGCATTGGAACAGGCTGCCCAGGGAAGTGGTTGAGTCTCCATCCCTGAAGGTGTTTAAAGAAGGGAGAGATGCGGTGCTTGAGGGCATGGTATAGATGGACTTGGCAGTGATGGGTTAACGGTTGGACTCGATGACCTTAAGGGTCTTTTCCAACCTTGACAATTCTATGATTCTGTGATTCTATGATTCCCAACCTAACGGTGCGCTCCTCTATTGAACTGCCTGCAGCGGGCGACGGGAGGGCCAGATCGTTCCTTGAACACACAGGCTGAAGTTTAGCTAGTGCCGGAAAGGCTGACGTCAAGGCAAAGCACTACTTAAAAAAAGTTTTTCTCTTGCGTTAAGCATAAAATCTTGTTGAAAATAAGATTTTCCATGTCTTAATTGTAATACAGAAAGTGTCTTTTATTCTTCCTATGCTTGAGATAGCAAGGTAATTTCAGAACTGAAACAGATTGTCTCAGACATTCATGACTCAAATATTTAATCTAAAGGGTAAAATTCCCAGAGTACTTCTCTCATCATTCCTTAGTTCTATAGAGAATAAAAGCTTCAGCTTTATATGATCTGATATTATTTCCATTATTGGTATTATGCTGGAGGCAAATATCCTTCAAAAAGCAAAATCCACTTCCTCAGTGCTCAGTAAGTTGCACACCACAAAAGCCCAATCTCTCCTTTGCACTCCGTTCGGGAGATGCCTTGTAATCTGCTGAGAATTTAATAACAATTATTTTACTTCTTGTAGTGAAGAGCCCTTAAGATGTAATATAAAATATTCATCTGAAATCTGATGTATCCAAATTTCAGGGGCAATTTAGGACTGAAGGATGAATTTTCCAGCTAACTGAAGAATTTTAGTAGTAGTATGCCCTCATGTATATGCATCTGTGTACCTCTCCACATGGGCGTGCAAGGACTTTCTTTGGCACCACTCTGATTTTACTGTTCTCATATATGCAAAGACTGTGACGAGTAATAGTTTACTCTTAAGTAGTTCATATATTTTTTGAGCTCCGCCTCTGGAAACAGGAATAAAAGTAAGCATTTGTCTATGTGGTAAGCAAAGACATCAGATTTATTTTTTCCAATAACCCCTCAAATTCTTTATCTCCTTAATAACACCTCAAAGATTCTCACATGATCTGCAACCAATTGCTCCCATCTGAAAGTGGTAAGAGCTGCTAGATAAGAACTACTAAACAGCATGTGGTGTAGCGTGACAAAATGTAAAATATTCTGCAATTGAAAACAGTAGGTAATATAATGCACCTTACTTGTAATACGGAAGGGACCTCTTAATGATATCAGACAAATTCCTGATGTCCTTTTTTCAGTTCTTACTGAGTAGAAATCCCATTGACTTTATCACCTCAGTGGGGCTGCAGGATTTTATCCATCCTGGCTGATATCATAACAACATGCTTATGGATTACTTTCTATAGTTATTGTCATACAAGGGAATATGCTTTGTAATTATGCACAGTGAGATCTGTAAGGCTATGAGGTGTGTGTGTCCATGCATCAGCCACAGAGATGCAGGCAGGAGATGGATACAATTTCTCTGCTATCGATTATTTCTAAACATAAAATGAGATGGTAGGGAAGACTGCTTACTGCAGTTGCGCAAAGCAGTTACTGCGACTACAGAAGGAACTTGTGCGAATGAGAGTTTGCATGAGTGAAAGAGTGAGGACTAGAATAAATACATGAGAATTCAGGGACACGTGGGTGATAATTGTGTAATGGTATATACATGGAGCAGCAAGATCAAAGATTAGACTGAAACATTGAAGTAGACAAAGTCTTTGCATCACTAAAACTTGTTACTTTCTGATTCCAAAATATCTTTGAAAAACATTTACTGCATATAATTGTCACATCTAATTTGTAGATGACACGGTTGGGCTTTGATCAAACAAAGCAGCAAGGGAACTGAAGACCAAGAGTAAGGAATCATGACTCAGGACTATGGAACAGACTGAGAAATTGCAACCTGTGCCAAAGAATGAGAGCATTAATGTGTACTTAGTCTGAATTTTCCATAGCAGTCCAAAGCAGGGAAACGAGAAGAATTCAGTCTAGATGCTAAACAGTTGCACAAAAAAAAAAAAAAACAAAAACAAAAACCAAACAACCACCAAAACAAAACACAAAACCAACCAACTAAACAAACAAAAAAATGTTCTCTTCTCTGTTTTGACACAGAAAGGGGGATTCATTTCATGGTGGTTTGAATGGTTGCAACAGAAATGTTTACACCTGAGCTCAAAGATCCCCTTGCAGACAAAAGCTTTGCATGATCTAATGCGCAGAATGTCGCGTATTACTGCCAGGCAGTAGATGCTCACTTGGCAACATGGATAATGTCATGTAGCTAATACATGACAATCAAATAAGCTACATAACTTTTAACTATATTGACATGCTATAACAAAGCATAAAGGATAATAACAAAGATGAAAAACACCAAATTGTGTTAGGAAAGGGAATCATTTTGCAGGAGATGGCACATCCGGTTCATGTTAGGTTTGTGGACCAGATTTTAAATCATTGAGGTTATATCAAGTCGACATATCAAACAATAATAGCTATGATGAGCCACATTAGTTATGGATTCATTTTAGGATTCTGATTTTGAGTATTTTTCAAACGGTAGAGAACAAACAAACAAAAAAAATTCCAATTAATTATTAAGTCTGATAAAGTTAATTAACGTAATAGATCATCATTTCTACTGTCTGGATGTATGTGAAATTAGTATTCATTGGGTGAACCAGGATTATCACCAAAATGTGACCTTTTATTGTAGAAAATGATCTGTATATTCATTTTTTTACCTAAGTTGCAAATAGCTAGTAAATGTCAGAATATGCCAGATGACATTAAGAAAGTTATTCAAGCAAAGACATTTTAAAACACTTACTAGTGCCTGTGGTGTTTTTAGATGGAGAGTAGAAGACATCACTCAGTTTTCTCTTGTTTTCTGATAATAACAGCAGGTAAAGGCAAAGCAGTTGTTTGAATGTACCTGAAGCTATCTGCTAACTGCTCATATCTTTCAAGATAGTCAGGGACTCCTGAGGAAAATACAATTGAATTTTAAATTCTAAGCTAACTGAACCTTTATGCATATGTATGTTTAAAAATGAGTGTGTTTATATACATGTACACAGATTTTCAGGATAGTCGCTCTGAGTATGTGAAAATACATCCTTAAATGGCATTATAATCTCCACTCAAGTACAGAATATGCCCTGCTTCAAAGTCAATTCATAACATTTCTCTCATTCCCCTTTATTTGCTTTTTTCAAAGATTGTAGGAGTGAAGTTACACTCAGTCTGATTTTATAGGTGAAAATAGGTAATATCGTTTCACATTAATTGATGACCCTTTTATTATCTTCTATTGCTTCGTCTTTTGAACAAACATAATGCAGCCTGCTGCTGCATGAAAGTCATAATAACAGGGGCTCATTGGTGACTTGAAACGGGTTTCCTCAGCTTTAGCAGAGCTGGTATTTCTTAAATCATTATGTGGTTAAGTATTTTATTTTGCATTTACAGCAGCTACTTGCTGCATTATCTGGCTTTTCAAGGGACAAAGACTCTAGGAGACATCAGTAATCAGAAACAATTGTAGAATAGTGCAAAGATTAAAAAAGAATTAGAGGAACAGCAAGAAAGCAGAAGATGAATAATAAGAGGCATAGTCACTAAGAAAATGGGATTGCCACCTGTGATGGGAAGAATGATGACTAAATGTTGTGCTTTATCTGCAATAAAAACCCACAAATAAAGGGCTCATTCTGATTTTATTTGGTGAATAGTCTCTACAGTGACTGACACTACACAAATTATGTTGATGAATCTAAAATATCTAATTAACAAAATTACAGAATAAACTCATGAAGTTCCTGGGGATCTTATTAGTTGTGCGCACACTGCCATTAAACATCTTTATATTTTGGGAAGAGGCAAAATTTCTTGCCCCCCAGACCATTTCAGGAGCCAGTCATAAGGGATTTTCTGGGGTTAGGGAAGCAGTGGACCCACCCGGCAGGGAATGGGTCACCCATGCTGGGAAACACTGAGAGCTAGAGAGTCCCAGCCCAGGCAGGAGGAAGTTCTCCAAGGAGGTTTGAAGTTTGCAGGAAACCTTGCAGGCGATGCAGTGCATCAGTCAGCTTTAACGAGACAGGGCTTTTTATCTGAACTTAAAATAATAAATGAGGCAGCCCAATAGAAGCCATTACCAAGGTTCTTAGGGGTTTTAGTTAAGATATAATTAATACTTTATTAAAATAGAGACTGGACATGTTCTGGAAATTTGGACATGTTCTAAATGAGCTTTAATAGTCATTTCCTTGAGCTGGAAAACAGTTAAACCAACTGAAAATTTACCAACCAAATTCACTTTTTAAACATTTTGCATTACTGTCCAGCTCTTATATTAAAAAAGATAAAATCTCAGCCATGCAAGCTATGTGCAGGATTCCAAGAATCAAGTCCTTTCTGAAACTCTGTTTTCTTACCAAAATAAAACAGGCTGCCAAGTAACTTCTAGTCATTCTTGCTGTGGCAGTAACCTTTCTCAAATAAATCGATGCACTATTACTTTATTAACTCATCCAGCTAGAAAACTGTGTCCCGCCAGCCAAACAACCGCTCCTTTAAGAAAATAAAATAAATTTAAGCATATAGCAGGGAGTTACTTGGCACTATGACGGCCACAATAGATGACTAGGAAGAGGTGATACAGTTGTTCATAAAGCAGTCAGTGCTGGGTTAGTGTGGGATACGCACCACTAAAAATGCTCTTTTCTAGCAGTGATCGCTGCTTGGAGGCATTAGAGATGTGATGAGCTCTTCATGGAGGGATGAGTATGAGTCTACAATGTCAAAACTAGATGATTACATAACATGTTTTCTAATGAAAATTAGCTGTTAGGGGTCTAATGAGAAAGTTTTCTCATTGTTTGTGATGCATTACTCAAAAAACTTTGGGGATTATGGTTGCATAATTTTCTCCAAGTATGTAAATACATGATGTGGATCAAGTGGTTTCAACATTTTATACCCGATGCCTATGAATTTTCTTGGGAAAACCATGTTCTCTGTGGAAGCATTTCAATTTTCTGCAATATTTTCAGCAGTCAAAAAAGCAAAAGTTACGATATACAGATAGTGTTCATTATTTTCACCCATACTTTTGAGAAGCTTTGTGAGGGCTGTTGAAGGAAGCTGTGAAGGAGTTTGGATGCTGTATGGACACAATTAAGACATGCTTTGATCATGTTTTGTACATAATTGTCTGTTTAATCTGTTCCATAGTAAAGCTGGAGGACTGGAAAGCGAACATCAAATCATATTAAGTGGTCACCCAAATACCTAAAATACCTTTTCTGAGAACACATACCTTGTCAGGGACTGAGCTGATTGCTGCCTGGTTAACTCCTGATTTCTACTTTGTCCCAGCTCTAAGTGACAGGACTCATTAGTTATCAGATCTCAGTGGTATTGTTGTCATGGCTAATGCAACGCTTCCTTGAATAACAAGATGCCAGCTTGCATTGTCACCTGATAAGTACTGGGAGACAAAAGGCTCTGCGGATGGAAGAAATGGGGCAAAATTTGGTTCATTAGTTTCTCGGTAGATTTGCCCTGTGATACAACAGCTATCTCGGCAGCCTGAGAATTTGCTAAATTTGTATTACTAATATTGTTCTAGTTAGTCACTTGAAATACATTCTGTACAAATAAATATGACATATGCAATCCTTTAAACTCACAGTTTAGCATAATATTAAGACACAAAGATGTTTAAGAGACTGATTTATGTGGAAATCTTACTGGTTTCTGCTGAACAAGAAAGCACTGTACTGCACATTTGTATGTTGACAGTATAATGAAAGAGAGAGAGAAAAGTTTTATCATACTTCAATGAAAACAATAATGTATTTACATCCATAACCGTTTCCATAGGTTTGATCAATACTTTATACTTTTGAAATCAAATTATTAGGGGTTCATAAATCAACCATGGTGCTGTTTCTGTTGTTCCCATGTAGCACGTTACTGATGGATGGTAGAAATCTATCAAGTAAAAGGAATCCACATGTTGTGGGAGGAGACATCCCTTAATGGCAATATAGCATTGATTTATTCATCTTACCCTTCCTTATTGTTAGAGTAGGCACCAAATTTATTCCAGATTAAATATTGATGTAACTAAGAGTAAAACCTTATTGTCTATTTCTCTCAAGTAAAAACTATCGGGGCATAATTCAATTGATATTTTATATTGTAGTTAACACTTGATATTAAAAGGGAAGCTTCTGCAAAGGTCGTAAGAATATTGTGGGTTTACTGAAGTTTTCGGGAAGCGCTGTTTCACATTATTTTAGGGGAGCGCTTTAGAAGCAGCAAAGGGATGCAACACTGCCTTTATTAGAGTAGGATTTTGGCTGGATCCCTTCAGCTTCAATAGCCAGACAGATTGATCTGGTGTTGCATGTTCCTTTGAACATTTTATTTCATCTTTTCTTTCTCTTCCTTGAAGTATTTTGCTAGAGTTTCCCAGCCGGCAACTAAGCACCAGGTCCCTCGGTCAGTTGGGGTCAGCCGTCCCGGCCGTGCCCCCTCCCAACTCCTCGTGCCCTCCAGCTCCTCGCTGTGGGGTGGGGTGAGGAGCAGAGGAGGCCTTGGCTCTGCGTCAGCCCCGCTCAGCCGTAACAAACCATCCCGGGGTTATCAGCACCGTTCCCGGCACAAACCCGAACCACAGCCCCATCCCAGCTACTCTGAAGAAATGAGCTCTACCCCAGCCAAAACCAGCACAGCTAGAAAATGAAAACAATAAACCCATCCAATCTTGGGTGTTAACACATCTGGAAAGATACTTCTTATGACAAAGTTAACTAAGGAAAGACCTGGACTTCTGGGAGTGTGGTGGGTAAAATTCAGAGACTTTTTGATGATGTCCTAGTAATTGAATCATTTATAGCTCAGAACAGGGGAGAAAGGAACAATTCCACCAAATTAACTTTCAAATTCCACTTAGGCTCTTGCATTTCAAGGTTGGAATCCTTCACCAGAGGCTGGATAAAAGCTGCACAGATAAAATGAAGGCAGATTAATTTTGTGCAGTCCAAATTCCACAAATAAGGCATTTTTCAGTTTAAATAATTAAGCGGCAGGAGTGAAGTCCTGTCATTTGCCAATTTCTTCAGTGGGACCAGGATTTCACCTTGAGATTTTGTGTGGCATACAGGGACCAAATCTCCTGTCAACTTTACCACCCTGAGCTGTGTTGATGAGTTGGGTTTCTTTTCAGCTACATTAATTCCTGAGAAGAATCTTCAAAAAGTATTTTAGTGGATTTTGCTACATATGCTTGGAATAGCTGGGAAATTCAAATTGAATTAAAGCTGAGCCTGAGACAGAAATGGCTGTTTTCTTCAAATTCCTGATGCTACTGAATCTGAACTTCAGCTTTCTTTTTCTTCCTCCATTCTATTCTTCTGTATGTTATTACCATCTGATTAGTTAATTATTGCTATTGATTCTACTGTATTATCAGAGAGACAGCTTTTCCCTTCTGTTTTACCTGTGAATTATATTT
This sequence comes from Podiceps cristatus, assembly GCA_000699545.1. Taxonomy (NCBI): domain Eukaryota; kingdom Metazoa; phylum Chordata; class Aves; order Podicipediformes; family Podicipedidae; genus Podiceps; species Podiceps cristatus. Next base: position 14,407 of record KL285746.1, read on the forward strand.
AGACACCCAATAATTATTTTGATAATAGTAGGTATAGCAATGAAGAAATACCTCCTCACTCCATATGCAACACCCAGCTCGAGACTGAGACGTTGAAGCTGAGGTGATTGCTACAGATATTTGTCAGTGTTGCTGTTCAGTTAAACTGATGTGCGTGTGACCTGCTGCAATCAAAGAAAAATCAAAGTGGACAGGAGCTAGTTTGTGAAAAGGTCCGAGCAGAAAGGCATTAACCTGTTACCATATTTGGGAAAGGGAATCAACATCTCTTACCAAGAGTCTAAAATATGTTTTAAAGACCATATACAAGGGTGATGGCATTTTGCCTTTCCTCCAGTTGCTCTTTGATGATTGGCATCAAGAATCAAGCAGTGTGGTAGAAAGGCCTTGACATATCCTTTAGTGACATACAATACCTTGTAGGCATGGGTGGTATTCAGCAGAATTGGCTTTCCATGAATAAAATCCTAACGCTTCCACACAAATCCCCTGATGTCTGATATCTGCCCTCCACCACTTCAGATGTAATGCACAGCATTCCAACAGCGGCCTCAATTCACAGCTCTGTCTGAAATATTGTCACTCTGGCAATTAAGTTTGTGAAGCTCGAGACAGTAACAGTAAAACGCAAAATATGCAGTACACAGTGTTTAATATTGCTTAGCCATACTCTAAGAGTAGCCTAGTGGAGTTATAGATATGTGAGCATGTTTGTGCATGTATTTAATGAACTGAGCTAAAAATATATAATGAAACATATTTTAAGGCTCTGGAAAAATACAGAAAAATGTACTGCTCATCCATAATGAACATAGATTTTCTGTAATAGGCCCTATGAGTATAACATGGAAAACTCTTTTTATCTGCACACAGACCACAGTCAGGCATGCTCAGCACCAGCGGTTACAGGCCTGGATGGATGCTGATGTGCACGATTGCCTACCGCGTGCATGCACAGCCAGAGTTTTTACAGGCTGACATGCACAACCACCGCTTAAAAAATGTGTGTAGTCTGTTGTAACAGGAAATGCTTTCATACTGCATGTCTTAAAATTAAGACCTCCTTATCTTTGGGTAGCCAAGACAAAGTAAAGTGAAATAATGCTCATACAACTGTGTGTATATGAGTAGGAGTGCCTATATGCAAATAATGGAATTATCTTCAGAAATGCCTTTAATGTGCCAATACTACTTTCAAGTATTTCCAGAGGTACACAGAAATATTTGTTACAGTTATATCTTATTCTTACTGTTAATTATTAGTACTAAGAGATGTATTTACCATAAATTAGATTTACTAAAGGTTTGTGCAATGATCTCGCAAGTCTGGAAAAGGGTGGCATAAAAAAAATTGTTTATTAAGAGACTTGATTTACACTGATACAGTTGACAGTCTTGGGTGATGGAGAACATGACAGAAAGTTTCACAGGGACTAAGAAAACTAGATGAATGGGTAGTATAAGAATAGATGATTTTCAGTGTTGATAAAAGCAGGAAAAATAAAACAAAAAGTGCATATGCAAAAGGAAAAACGCGAATTTTAACCTTGGGACATTATTCTGCCTTTATGTTCAATGGAGGGAGATAGGCATTTAAAGTGCCACTTAAATGTTCATCTCTGAGCTAAAGCTAGTCCTTGCGGATGTCCCTCACAGTACTGGGCACTAATTAACGCCTAACTACTCAATTCAAAGACCTGATTCATCTCCTGAACAGAACATCTGCTCACTCTGCACTATAGTTAACATTACCCAAGGTGTGAATCTGGTTAGCAACATTGTGCTCTGAAAATGAATAATGGATGCGTGAAGGATCATGTAAGTGAAGAACTAGGGAAGGTGATGTTGTCAAGATGTAAACTGCAAAGAGGCAAGAGTACCCAGGGGAACGCGTGGTGGATTGTTTTTAGAGGTCTAGCAGAGACTGCAGAATAGCGTAACAGGAGTTCAAGCCCAAGAGGATAGGAAGAGGGTAGAGAAAGAGGCCGAGAATTATTAGAAAGCAGAGCTAGAGGAGTCCCAGGGGTGAGTCACCTGGGCCACCTGCTGCTCTTGTAGTGGTGAGGGAAAAATCACCCATCTGGTGCAACTGTAGAGGGTGGTTTATTACAAAGGCATTGGTTATTGGGAAAAAGAGTGTCCCAGCGAAATAGGTGTGCCCAAACTGGTGACTACTGAAATGCTTGTTACAGCACACCAGGATAAAAATGGGGCGGGAAATACAGGATTGAATACTGAATTCTTGCATGTCATTATGGGAATTTAAGATGTGCTTACTGATGGATTCACATCCCCCTGCTATCATCAAATCCAAAGCACCGGTGAAAACTGAAAAATGAGCCACGTAATAGGTTTGAGAGACAAGGAAATAGCTTTATATGAGCAAAACTTGGCGTGTCGGTGAGCACATACAGTAGAGAAACTCATGAAGAGGCATGAAATGGAACGCAGAATAGCAGTTATATTTGCAGCTCTCTTAATGAATGAGTGCAGACACTCAAGAAATTTATGAAACTGATGTAGGGAACCGAGTTTAAAATATTTATTAATACAGTGTGTAACGTATGCGAAATGCATGGCGTACCAGTAGCACAAGGGACATAAAATAATATGGGCATTTTGCTGGATCATTTGAACATCATGAATTTGCCTAGGATTAAAAATGTTTCCGAAGGAATAGAAGGTCTTATTCCCCAGAATATGTGTGTAAGCAGGCTAGATTGTAATCGTCCCATTTATGGGCTTCTTTGATGTTCCTTTGAAACCCTTTCTGTTTCATCTGTCAGAACGAGTGCAGAACCGATGATGGACAATTGTTCTGATCTAGTTTGGCAGTATTTATGTTCCAGGTTTGTACATGTTTAAGGGCCATTTAGCAGTGAACCTGGGACACTCTGAGGATTTCTCAGGTACATGGGAGATTCGTCCTTAGCTTGAAACCTAAGCACAAAGACGTTTCGGAGAAAGTGTGACTAGCAGCAGAAATCAAAGAACTGAGGAACGTGCATAACAACTTTGACATTTCCTTCCTTCTTCTGTTCTGTAGCAGTGACTCTGGACAAGGCTCTGCAAGGCAGGCTGGCAGATGATGAATGAAATAAATAAAACTTTGAGTGTGTACGTCTGATGGCATTTCACAGCACAAATCTTCTTTTAAGAGAGCACGTCAAAACTGATGTGGTTTGAGCACAAAGAGAATACAGGAGATGGAAGCGTGAAGGAGATTGGCTCTGGATAAGAACAGAAATAATGGAAATACAAGACCTGCAAAGGGATATGAAATTCCCAGTATATGATTTATGTTAGGAAAACGTGTCCTAAATAACTTGGTGATACTTTGCAGTGGGTTGCTATTTTCAGATGACTAGAAGAATGACCTCTGGGACATTGGGACCATCTCTGGGAATTTAAAAACCATACTGGGTCAGGCCAAGAATCCAGTATCTTGTCTTCAGTAGCAGGTGCAGCACATGCTAAGGCACAGCACAGGAGTGATAAACAAAGGGAAGAATTTCCCCCTAGACCTTCCCAGTTTTTGGTAGTTTGTGTTCAGGGATCGTGTTTAGTAACCCTTAAAAGAGTTTTCTCCCACTTGCTCATCTAACTACTTTGTAAACTCATGGAAAACTTTCAGTTCATGTGCCTTGTCTGAGAAAGTCTCCCTTATTTGTTTGAACTTTCAGCTGCATATTCTGTCATAACTCCTGGATTTGATAGTGGAAGACTCAGCGAAAAATTGTATTTTCCTGACGTTTACCAGTACCCGGATTACACATCATTTCAAACCACACCTCTTTTTCAGCACTCCTGATAAAAGTCTTTTCCCAAAAGTCATTCTTCTGTTGGTTAAAAAGATCCAAATATTCTTCTTAACTGATACTAGTCATCGCCAGTTTAATATTTACTTTTTACAGTTGGGCAAACCTAATCTTCTCGTATGGGGCTTTGAGGGTTGCTTCAATGAGTTGCAGTTTACTTTTTTTGTCCTATTCACTTTATAGTGTTATTTTATTTAGTTTTGTTAGAAAATATTTATTGGCTTCAGTATGAATAAAGTCAGAACTAAGGCAAACACCTTCCTGAGTAGCAAGTGATTTTGGAGGACTCTATTTTAGGGCCAAAATTGAAGTTTCTGACAGGTGCCTGGTTTTTAGTGTATTAATCTTTAACCTTTTCCAGCACTCCGGTCTGTTAGCCCATCTCCAAGCAGACACCCAAAATCAGCAGCTACTGTGGAAGAACTTGATTTAGTTATTCTTTTAGCTAGCAGGGTCAGTGGAGAACTGTCTTCTCAGGAGTTAAGTGCTAACATTGTATGCAGACTGAGCGCTGCAGAATTGCTGTTATATGTCAGATCTGCTGTTCAGAGGACCGTCATGTGTAGCAGCTGTCCTTATAACTGTCATTTACTGTTCCTGAGAGACGAAAAGTATGTTCAAAGTTTTTTTAAACACAGAATTATGAATCTTCCCTTGAAGATATATATATTTGTACTTTCTTGCAGCTTATATTGTTTTCTTTGTGATTTTTGAATGAATTATAAGCCCTTATTTTTACACCGCTTTGGTATTGGCTTCCATATTGAAATCTCAGACCTCTACAAATAAGAGAGAAAGCATTTTCTTTTTATAGCTGCATTCATTTAAGAGAAATCACACCAGGACATGTTATGTCCATTTGCCAGGTAATCTTCATAAAAGGTGTTCTACCTCATGCAAAGGAGTAAGAAATACGTAATGCTATTCTGAATCATGCTACACTGCAACCTTCCCCGTGGTGGGACTTGGTGACACACAACCAACATGCAATGAAGTTCCAGGACCGAAAAGATGAGTATATTCATCTGCGGCATGAATTTAAGTGCAATGCAATTATCTAAGTAAGAATCCTGTCTCTTTTTAATGGCTTATACTGGCATTCTGCATCGTAATATTTGAGCGTCTTCCATGAGGGAATATTCCGTAATGTTCCATGAGGAACATTAACACTGCTACCTTCTTTGCCTAGTGGAAACAGGCTACTTGTGTTTTGGTTTTCTTCATTTCAATTCTTACAGCATACAGAAGAGAGGGAGTGGTAGCTGGTTTGGCTTTATGGTGGGAAAGTGGGTAGAGACATTGACTCTTGTGTGACTGTAAATGTTCCTACACCATCTAGCAATGGATTTTGCAATCTGATTAAGCTCTTCAAAATCTGTGTTTCCTGTTGCACACAGCCCAAAGCCACCTGCTATCAGGAAGCAGAGAGTGAGGCTGTGATGGATGTTGTGGCTTGATAACCAGGTTAGTGAAGCCTAATTCTATGGAGGGCTTTCAAAAATCCGCAGGGTGACAGACAGTAACTAGAACTTGCTATCTTATGGGACAGATACCAAGAGCAGTGGAAAATACTTCTCAGAAAATAATCTTGATGAGTTGGTGTTTGCTACTTTGCAAAGTGCCTGGAGATTTCCTAGGACACTGTTTCATTCTTACCCAAGGGAATCTGACCAAATCAGGAGATTTCATTTCATCTCTTGCCATTGACTTTTGCAATCTTGCATCTTTTGTAAAGATGATTGCCATAATCTTTTGCCAAAATTACATTTTTTTTTTCCTCCTCTCTCTCCCCCCTTAAAAAAAAAAAAAAAATACCAACAACCAAAAGTATCTGGGCAGTTTAGCTTAAACATTCACTTTAACTAAACCTGTATTTCTTCAAGAAACTTTAGTGCAGTTTTACAGATTTCTTTTTTTGTATTTTTCTGATGCCCAAGTGCACACACTCTGTCTCTCGGGGATCAGAAACAAAGCCATAAAACCAAGAGCTGTTGACTGGAAAGCCCATATATTAGATAACTGGCCAGAAGGGAGCAAAGCTATCATCAGTCCATCATGCTGATGACCATCTGATGAAATTCACAGCATGATAAAAAAAATTTCTCCGTGAGTGAGGGTCAGTGAGTGAGCATCAACAGCTAAGAGCTCGTTCATCTAGGGCATTGATCAGTGCATATTTTCAATCATCTTAAATATCATCCCTTTTGAAGCAGTCACAGTTAGTAATTTATTTAGGACACAAAACCTCTAACATAAACAAGGATTAATCTTGGAAGAAAACTAACAGAGACAGCAGCTTTGTGCCATTTCTTTTGTTTATATAATTAATGTTCAACATTAAGTGTTCACTCAGCTGATACATGCATGGTACCAGCAAAGTAAATTCATTCAAATGCAAACAGTTGCTCTTGTATTGTTTTTGGAACTATATGGTACATTTGTTCAGCTCCCTGGTAATACTTTAGAAGCTAATTACTTTGAAAAGTAAACAAGTATGCAAATACACATCAAGAAGTGCCAATTGGTTGGTTTTGAGGTTTTGGGCTGAAAGAGCCCAAGAAGAGAGAACCATGAGTTTGCTGAATTACTGACAGTGCTGTATTTTCTATTTCATCTCTCTGCAGTAGTTTTTTTTTCTATTGTTAATCTCTACAATACTTTATTTATTCAACCTAGTTTAAAAAGAATTGGAATCAACACTTCAAGATCGTGCAAATTTTCAGCTGAAACAAGTCAACAAAATAGTGATAGTGGGGAGGAGACCACAAATGCCCAGGAGATTTGATCTGTTTGGAAAGCTGCAAGCAGTGGAATATTTATGCACAAATTGAATAGACCTCACATGTAGCTTGCCTACAGTGGCTGGGGATGATAGGCTTTTGAGTGCTGCAATGAAAACGTGAGCGAACAAAGCAGGGAAGGAGAATGGGAAATTTGGGACAGCTGTGTCCCATTGTGCCTATTCCCAGCCCAGCTTTCTCTTGTGCTGAGCACTGACCTGAAAAGTCTCAGGGTCAAGGATTCCCTCCCTGACTCTTCCTTTGCTGCAGCTCTGGACCAGGAGCTCAGGAGCTCAAATGTTACAAGCCCATGTGCTTTCTGATCTGTGCCCTCTACAATGACACCATTACCCTAGAGAAGCTGGCAGCTCATGGCTTGGATGGGTGTAGTCTTCGCTGGGTAAAAAAACTGGCTGGATGGCCAAGCCCAGAGGGGTTTGGTGAACAGAGTTAAATCTAGTTGGCAGCTGGTCACAAGCGGTGTCCCGCAGGGCTCAATTTTGGGGCCAGTCTTGTTTAGTATCTTTATCAATGACCTGGATGAGGGGATTGAGTGCACCCTCAGTAAGTTTGCAGATGACACTAAGCTGGAGCGTTAATCTGCTGGAGGGTAGGAAGGCTCTGCAGAGGGATCTGGACAGGCTGGATTGATGGGCTGAGGTCAATTGTATGAGTGTTAACAAGGACAAGTGCTGGGTCCTGCCCTTGGCTCACAACAGCCCCAGGCAGCGCTCCAGCCTTGGGGAGCAGCAGCTGGGAAGCTGCCTGCTGGGAAAGGACCTGGGGGTGCTGGTCGACGGCCTCTGAAAAGGAGCCAGCAGTGTGCCCAGGTGGCCAAGAAGGCCAACAGCATCTTGGCTTGTATCGGGAAAAGTGTGGCCAGCAGGAGTAGGGCAGTAATCGTTCCCCTGCACTCGGCACTAGTGAGGCATCACCTCAAGTGCTGGGTTCAGTTTTGGGCCCCTCATGACAAGACAGACATTGAGGTGCCAGAATGTGTCCAGAGAAGGACAACAAAGATGGGGAAGGGTCTGGAGAGCAAGTCCTGTGAGGAGCAGCTGAGGGAGCTGGGGTTGTTCAGCCTCGAGAAGAGGAGGCTGAGGAACGACCTTATCGCTCTTTACAACTGCCTGAAGAGAGGTTGTAGTGAGGTGGGTGTGGGTCTCTTCTCCCAGGTAACAAGCAATAGAACAAGAGGAAATGGCCGGAAGTTGCACCAGGGGAGGTTTAGATTAGATATTAGGAAAAATTTCTTTACTGAAAGAGTGGTCAAGCATTGGAACAGGTTGCCCCAGGAAGTGGTGGAGTCACCATCCATGAAGATGTTCAAAAAATGTCTAGACATGGCACTTCAGGACATGGTCTACTAGGCAAGGTGGTGGTGTTGGGTTGATGGCTGGACTTGATGATCTAAAGGTCCCTTCCAACCTGATGGCTGGACTTGATGATCTAAAGGTCCCTTCCAACCTTTATGATTCTATGATCTTAGAAGTAAACAGGAAGGTACAGAACTTTGCACTTCGTTAGTTGCTAATTATGCCAAACATCTTCGTGTTCAACTGTGCCAGTGAAACATCTGCACAAAGTGCTCTCACCAATCTTGCCTGGGTGGAAGAGACTATCTGCTCATCTTTGCTCCTTGCAGGTCATCACCAGGAGGATGGGAACCACAGATTTTTTGGATGCCCTGCTGGTGGTACTCTACGACCATGTTCCCAAGCATAACCAGTGAGCAGGAGACCAAAGATTAAACATTCCACATTTAGCCAGAACCTTAGATTTTCCAATGATAAAATGATACATGTAACAGATATAGACTGGACAATGCCCAGGAACTCCTCAAAGGCAGGTAGTAATAATAATTCATTAACTTGATATAAGGAAGCTCCTGGTTCATATTTTTAAGGGAGCAGTCAGATTATTCCACTCCTCACTCAAAACCTGTGTCCAGCACCCTCAGCATCTTCTGACATGACAGTTATTTAGGACCTGGTGCTATCTCACTGAGCTTGAAAATTTCTCACAAGACCGTTTCCTGGTCTGAGAAAGTTCTACCATTAGGTTTCTGTTCCAGCACCATTTATTCGCTTGTCTGCCTCTCAGTGTGATCCTGTGCTTGCGTATCAATCCCTCAGAATGGTCTTTAAGTCTAAAATTCCCATTCCAGTATGGCTGTATATTGTTTATTGATGTGAAAATAAGTATCTGATCCTGAAAATATTAACATATATATTCAGATATTGAAGAGGTGATTTGCCCGCAGAGAGAATTATGCTTTCTGAATAAGAGAAGGGCTATGATACATGAGACTGTGAGAAGGTGATTGCAATATCAAAGGAGGAAATGGAATAAATAAACTTTCCAATTATTTCAGTTGCTTACCTGTTTGATAGAATGTATAAATTATTGTAATTGATTTAGACAAAATTTGTATAAGCAAAAATATTTTTTTAGAGACACTAATTTATCAGGAAAATAATTATTTAGGTGTTTTCTATGGGTTTCTTTTTGTGGTGATTGAAATAAGACCCACGTCCTAAAGCTATTATTGTAGCAACATGGATTTTCTGGCTGCATTACTTGTTCACAGATGGTTAGCCTTTGACATGGCAATGAGATTGTTCACTTCTGTGAGATGTTAGCACAGATCAATAAGAAAACTGTCTTACAGAGAGAACACTTGTTTGTCAACCAAGCCTGCCTTAAAGGTATTTCTGATATTACATTTTTGTTTGTTCAGTGGAAAGCCAGTAGTTTCCCTGGCTGCAGGGTAAAATTCCCTCTTTATTAGTGTGAAGTTTGATAGTGATGAGGAGAAGACTCCCTTTGGAAAAAGAAGGAAACACAAATCTTTGCAATGCTGGATATCTTAGCAGGATGGGCTTAAAGCTCTGTTCCCCTTACTCCATTTTGGGCCACAGAGGCATTGCAAGTGTTAGCTTAGTTTTCTGCCAAGCAAAAAAACCTCTTTCATCTTTTGACTTTTAAAATAAATAGTTGGGGACTGCTCTATCCAGGTTGTGACTCATAGGAAACAGGGCTTCTGCCCATTTACCAGTGATATTAAAATATGTGTTATGACAGATGTCACCAAAGTCCAAGACTCATAATAAAAAAGATCAGAAAAATTGGAAGGCCCAGGAAATAATGTGAGTGGAACTAGAAAAATGTGAACTAATATATCTGGGGAAAAGACGTATTCAAGTATTAATGCTGGAAAATTGCTAGCTGCTACAGGGAGGATGAAAAAAAAAAAATGGGAGTGTGATGGCATTTTCTCAAAGAGCAGGAGGTAATGGTCTCTCTCCTTGTTGCAAACACTGCTGGAAAGCACAGAGCGCCATTTCAATTAGATATGGCGTTCCTCTTCCACTCTCAGACTGTTGGCTAGATTTTCTATTACATAGCATCTGTCTCTGTTTCTCTCTATCTCTTGTTTTCCATTCTTTGTCGATCTGCGTAGTCCCTATGTGCCTAAGCAGTAATAAATAAAAGTCTGTGTATCTGGTAGTTTATACACCGATGCTAAAATATTTTTGAAACTTGATTAACTTGGTTATGTTTTAGTTAACAGCACTGAAGAGCAGACTAGAGAGAAATGCTGGGTTGGGAAAACAGGGCAGATTTCCTCTCTTAAATGAAGATAATACTCATCAACTTCAGAGCACAGAATTTTTATCACTGTTAATAATAATGTTATTGTTATATAGTGGAATCTTAAAAACATCTGTACCAGTGATGTCAATGATACAGAGAAGAGCTGTAGACATAATTAAGGTGATGGAGGCAGGCTTATGAAGAAAAATGAAGAGAAGCAGCAAATGCACAGCTTGGCTAAGTGGTGATAATGATGATGGGGGATGTGATGACCATCTAAAACATAGCTGACATCTGTAAACATAGAATAGGGAATAGTTGTGTTCAGTTGGTCATAGCATTACAATTAGGGTTAATGAGGAAAACTGAGCAAAAGAAAACACAGAACATTTTTTTGCTGTTCGACCCAATGGTAGATCACATTAAATGCCAGAATGGTACCTGCAAAGGATCCCCTGTTGCACCAGCTGAAGCCCAATTGCTTAAATAATTTGAAAATAAATTGAGCAAGATGCTCATGAGTGTGCAGAGGGAAACATTTTGATACTGGAAAAGGACTGGGCAAGATGACCTCTTCTGCTTCTAATTTCCAACACTCTATTAGAAAGAGTTGGCAGAGATCCCTTATTTCTAGTTTCCAGGCATTTCTCATGTTTTTTTATTCGTAGTGAGAGCCCAGTTTATATTCAACATTATCCAAAACTTTCAAGGTTGGAAATACAGATAGCTGAACTGAAGGTTCAGAGCATTAGGGCAGTTCCTCTGGTGGGGCTCACCTGGAGCTGCACACCCTGGATGTACATGAACCCTATGGGGTGGCAGTTAAACGCGAGCTATCTGAAGCAAAACATTTAAGGTCCAATAAAATGGTGGGTTTCCAACTATCTTAAAAGTGGACAAAGCTGGACATGCATCACAACGAGTCTTAGAAGAATCGCAGGAAGGAGAACTGTTTGTGTGCAGTGCTGCAATTTTAGTCTGCAGCCCAGCAGACTAGCTGCTTTTCCTTAGAAGTTGCACTACATGCATATATATATAAATATATATATATATATGTATATTTGGGGGGGCATGCCTTGAAATATATAGGGTTTTTTGGAATTAAAGTTAATTTTTTTTTTTTTTTAATGTAAAATGGCTCCTTCATGACCATAACTGACATAGCTCAAGTAATTTCAAACTTCCTTCTCTGTCTGGACTTCAGCTTTCAAGATAATTTCCACTTCTTGATGAGGGTATGAGTATGTCATAAGGTTTCTTGGCTGTAGTACTATATAGGAAGGGAACTGGAAATCATTAGCTAAAAGTAGTTGAGTTATATGAATTATAACCCCCCTGAGACACAGGAATTTTATCTTGAATTGAAATTTGTTGATGAAGTGTCAATGTTCTTCACCAAAAAGTTTTATTTTAAAGAAAAAACGTTGAAAAAGCAACTTTTAATTAAAAAAAGATGATTCCAAATTTTCAGAGATAGCATTTGGATGAAAACTGATCATTAACAAGGGTGAACAGGAGAGAGAAAAATAAATGCATTTTGTGCCTGGTCTCTTTGGTTCTGCTAACTGCAGAGCTCCCTGCACGCTGCTACTGTTTAACTAATAAAAAATAAATTAATATGAATTTCAAGCCAATGCTGTAATATATCACACATTGCTTTCAAAGTAGGAAATTATTTGCTCACTAGACTTCGTGTATTTCCACTCAAGTATGCAGCCCTTTTTATTCACATTATAAGGGAACAGAGTGAACCGAATTGCACATGTATTCAAAGAAGCAGTACAAATCTGAACAGCAGCCAGATGATCAATTATTAGGAGGTAGTACTGCATTGTGTTGTTCTCCAGGAGTTTCAAGAGAGATGAGAAAGAAATTGTCAAAGAGAAACATTCAATGCAGTTACAAAAAAGGTAAAAATAGAGAGAGGGGGGAACCAGAATAAATCATGGTTAGAATTGTATGCTGAGAGCTGGAGTGGAAAGACAGCAAATCAAGGTGACAGGAAATAAAATATTGCTCATCAAGAGAAACAGGGAGAAGAGAGACATCAAAATATGGAGACTCAGGAAAAAAGAAAAAAAAGCAGCTCAGGATAGTGACTATGGGAAAATGTAGGGGAAAGGAGGTTTGGGAATATTTTAGTAGTTTGGGAAAAAAGAAAATTAGTCAGACTTATTTTGTTTGAGATGAATGTCACTGAAACAAAACGAAGAAAATAAGAGGGACCAAAAGTTCTTGAAATAAAATATTGCCGCTGTCCTCTCCCTTAAAATTTTAGTGAGGACGGGGCAACCACCCTTCCACTAAGGCTTCCCACAGAAGTGGCCACAATGAAGAGTTGAATTCTGAGAACAGTGAGGTCTGAATCCCACACCACCCTCTGCCTGCCTCCCTCTTCCTCAGATGTAGTTTGGTCCTGACAAGTAGTCAGGCAGCTTAATCATGCTTAGGTCTGGATGAAATAGATTATTTTGAGTGAGAATTTTTTAACTCATTAATTTATAACCACAGTATAGTGGCCTGAAAATTAAAGTATTGCTGTTCACGTATCCAGTCCGTAACATTTACTGAAGCATTTGACTGCACTTGAAGCTAAATAAGGTTTAGTAATGAGTGTGCTATAAATTCCTTAGGCTGGAGACTACCAGGTTCCTCTGCTATGGATAATGTATGCAGCGTAAAACGCTTTCCTTGCAAAAACAACTGATTGCTCCTGCTCCTTCGGTTCCATCCTCTGTCCTTCTGTACCATTGTCAGTTCCTGGCAAAGGTATCATTTTCTACTCAAATGTAGGACCAGCTGCTGGTGGTCGCAGTGTGAATGACTCAAGGAATATATGGGGTGGGATAATGTGCACAATCGTCCCCTGAAAAATGACTGAGAACTGATTGCTTGACATTGCTTAGCTGCAGCAGAGTATAGAATTTACTGCTGCCGCTCGTGGCACACGGCACCTCTACAGTGACATTTTCATTACGTATGCTGTAACTCATGGTCTTTTGTTTTCCTTTTGTGGATTTTGTAACACGTGGTCCACCCCATTGACGAAAATGTTACTGCCACTATAGCAAGACAACCCATCTTTAAGAGATCCCATTCAAAACATTTTCTCTTTGATCCCACGCTAACATCAGTTTTATATATTGGCCAAATTCTTTTAGTCCTCTTCCTCCTTGTTATTTTATTTACTGCCATTCTTTGGAAGATTAATGAGGCTTCTGCACTGGGTATAATTCTCTGTATCAGTCTGCCTATAGTATCTCTGCAATCCTAGCTCTTCATCACTGTACATTACGGATCACACTACTTTCACCACCCCTTATCTAACCACTTCATAAAAAACACCTCACACATTTATAAAGCATGACAAGAGCATTACCATAAACTATGTTACTCTGCTCAGTAAACACGTCATAGACTCTCCATAGGCTAATCACCTTAGCCAATAAAATTATCTGGGGATGAATTTATCTGCAGCCATCATATCAAAAGACAAACTGTGTAGAACAGCACTGTTCTGCTTTTCGGCAAGAGTTTAGGATCCCTGCATCTTTTTGACTCAACTGCAAGCTTGGATTTTAAAGTTGATTACCGCTGATGTTCTTTGTAATCAGTAGATTTATTTATGAATATTTAACAGAAGTCCAAACAGTGTGAGACTTTTGCGTATCATATGAAACAATAGAGGTTATGAGTGTAATAAGCAATTTTGTGTCTCTTGAAGTTGATGGGAAAAGTGATGCCGTTTCCCAATTTGGAGAGCAGGCTGAAGACAAAGGCATTTAGTAAAAGGATTAGGCAGTTTTAGAGATCTGGAAATATCAAGGTGCTTGGGGGAAGCCTGTTGGGCAAGAGTGAGACTCTGGCAGGACCAATCAGTGCTCAGATGTTTGACATAGAATAATTTCTAAATCCTTTCTTAGTAACTACTTCGCATGCATGCTTCTGTATTCTTATCTCATCAGCAGCTGTGCCTAAACCACATATTTCTTATCAGCCTAATTATTCCATCTGAAAAGAGACTTATCCTATCTTTCTTTCATTGTGTCTCTTTTCTTAGACTCATTTAACTTAAGATCCATTCTTTGGATGCCTTTTGCTGGCAGCATTTTGAAGAACAACATTTTGAGGCCCCAAGAACTAAATTTGTTCACCCAAATTTTGTTAGGATATTTTCAGGCCTAATTTCACTTCAGATTTTCACTGTGCTCTGGCAAGGAACCAGAGATACCAATACTGGAAATGTTCATTTCTGTTCAGCAACCACAATATTCATTTCTCCATAGCTTTGTTACCTAGAAAATTTGTTCTGGGGAAGAACTGTGCAGCTGCAAAGCAAAATCAGAATAGCATAGCAGGTCTTTTAAATCTCTAGTTTATACTGCTGCCTGCAGTTTAAGTTATAGGAGGAGCACTGCTTGAATGCAGGCATATTATATCTATTTTGTGCAAACTGTTTTTCTTAATCCTCTTTGATCAAATTTTCCAAACAACCCAAGTGTCTAAGGGCAAGACTATTTTAAAGATATTTCCAGATTTTATGCTCATCCTTACTAGGCCTGCATCATTTAGATCAAGAAATCCCATTTACAAGGGATATAGACCTTTAGGAATGTCATATCTCACTGAAAGTCAATGGAATTTAGAGTCATAATGTCTATTACTTTTTGATATGGAACTTAAGCTTTTTCCCAAAAATAACATTGTTCTCTTTCTGAATTTTCAAAGTCCTGCCTCTTCATATATGTCTCTCAATGGCATTCCAGTGCTGTAAATCCCACCTCAACTTCTAATTTCTAACCTCCGTTCTTTAAAGTTTCTGTAAGTTGATCTTCCTTTGAAGTAAAAAAATCTCATTAAAAGACTGAAGATCCCCACGAAGAGAACATTGGATTCTTGACTGCCTCATGAATTACATATCTGCTTTTTGTAGTTCATCAATACAAGAATGCTAATGACGCCTATTACAATTTACTTTCAATACTCCCCGTGACAAAAAAGCAATCAAACATAAGGCGTATGGGTACGGTCCTCTGCAGGCAGCTCTGCCCGGTGGCTGTCACTCTGCCCTCTGTCAGAGACAGCAAACACGCGGAATAGGTGAGATTTTCTCATAAACTGTCATTTTTGTCTATGGGCACACTGTACATGTGGATGCAAAATCATAATTAAAACCACCCGTAACTCTGCTTCAGTAACAGCTAGAAGGGGATTCCTCATCAGCATTCCCCTCCCGCCGCTCTCGCCCGGTTGTCCTCGTGCAGACTTCAGCCGCTGCCGGTTGCTGCACTGCCGTTGGAGATGCGATATGCCAGAGGCAGCAGCTCCGAGAAGAATCCTTGCTTTTCTGGATACCATTTTTCCTTTGATTCATCTTTAAGAGACTTTTTTTTTTTTTTTTTTTTTTTTTTTAAATATTCATAAGAATAAGGTCCTGGGCAAATTTCTCAGGAGATCAATTTGCAAGGCTCTTTAGTAGAAAGATCTGTTCTCTGGTGTGTATATTGGTTTGATGTGGAAATCCATAAGCCTGCCCTAGATCCACCCACATCTCATACACTGGTGTGCTCTGGGTTTTCTTTGTGAATCCAAGAGCAGCATCCGTACCATTTCTCCTTTACGAAAAACACTTATTTTTAATTTCTGCGAATAAACCAGTTCTTGAGGATCAGAGTCTATTCTGAGTATAAGAATCTGTAAATCTCTCAGATAAAAAGCCTCCTGTGGCTTATGGTAGGGGCCATTAGTAGAAAATTGTAAAAGACTACAAATCCATGTGCTAATTAGAGCTTTGCATATCCCTGTTTCCCCTATTATACTGAATGGGAAATAAAACAAAAAACAAAACAAAAAAAAAGTATTCAAATGAAATATTAACATTCTGCTGAACAAAATATTTTAAAGATATTTTCTTCTAGAAATTCTTTTGTTTTTTTTTTTTTGTAGAAAAGTTTGATTTCATGAAAATGGCCTTTTCTGTCAAAACTGGTCTAAGAAAATTAGCTTATAGCACCATAAATAACCAGAGATGCCTGTGCTGAATGCACATTTCCCCTCTTAGATTTTGAATCTTGACTTCAGAATCTATCAAAATTTTGCTTTAGTATGATATTCATTTCCATCTGCAGCTGACCTGTCTTGTCCAGCAGTTCTTCTCCGAATTCTGACCACATGTGCAATGGCTCACCATGACCCAAGGCAGTTACTTTTCTGGTCTTACTAGAAATAGGGTGGTTGTATCAGTGTTGCAGGAATCGGGGCCTGAACTGAAGGGGAATGCTGCAGCACCCACCAGGAAAGAGTCCTGTGGGCTCCCGTGGGCTCCACACACACTCTTTTAAGTGACCCGGACAACAGAAGAAGCTTCAGTAGAAATTTGAAATGAACCAGAAGATGCAAATCCATGGGAAACCAAATTTCGCTAGTCACACTCCTCACAGAACTACTTGTTCTGGTCTTTTGTAAACAAATAGGGTTTTCTTTAGAGGAGATACCTTGTGTCTCCAGAACCCTTTCATAGCAACAACGTTTGAGAAAATAATATCCCAACCTAAAACTTAATGACCCACAGCGGGAATCGCTTATGTTGCTGCAGTTGCATAGAGCTTTCCCAAACTGAAAATAATATATATCCCACATAATGAACAATGAAAATACTGAATATTAATGAAAATATAAATATAAATTTAGGAAGAAGACCACTGCAGTCTATTCTGATCCATTGGGTGGGGGAAAAAAAAAAAAATCCGGTATATAACCAGAGGTCTTGAAGAGCCTTTGCAGTGCATTACAAATTCCTATGATTATTCTGAGTCCATATATAATGAGTAGCCTATGAATCTATTTGTATCAGTTATCATAATGGGAAACAATTAACTATGGCTTCGTGCTAACTTTTTATACTTGGGTCCATTTTTTTATGGTACCTTTGTGCTACTTAAAGTTCGTGGACCAAATTTGGCTGTTCTGTAATGTTGTTGGAACCGATGCACTCTGGCAGCTGAGCTGCCATTAGCCTCGACCTTATAAAAATGAGTAAAAACCCAAAGCCCTGTCTGATTGCTCTGCAGCCGTTGTCACGCTCCATGTGCAGAAATGCATGGTCCTCCATGTGCAGAAATGTATCCTGAAAGCTTGATCCTTTTCCTTCTGGAGCAGACACAGATGTCAGTGGATTATATGTAAAACAGAAATTGGAGTGTAATTGCACTGTGGCGATGAGGAGTCTTTCATTTGTTTGCTTATGAAGTAGCTCATGGAGTAGCATGGGACTTTGTTTTTTCCATCTGTTACATATTCCTGTCAGAAAGAAAAACGTTATTTTGTAAGTAACATAGTAGTGGCTTATTATTTCTTAAAGTAAAGTATTTTCCCCTGAGTGCAGTGTAGTCTATAGTTCTGGCACATTAGCTGGCATAAACATTTTGATTAAAGCTTATGAATGTATTAATTACACCTGGGAAGTTTCCAAAGCTTATTCAAACTGCAAACTCTTCAAACTGCAGCCTGCAAATCTGAATTATTTTTAGCAAATATAAGAATGGCTATCACAGGATTGCCTTTTCTTTCTCTAGGATGTTTGTGTAAGGACATGAGGTGGCAAGGGTGCAAATTCTTTTAGCCCTAAGTTTCTGTACACACTTTTTCAGAAAGTCTTCAACTGTCTGATGATTTTTTTTACTGTCATGTTGTTAAACATTTGCTTGAAGTCTAAAGCACTTCAATTCTGCTTAAAGTTTTCTGTGATCTCCTAGGTCTGGCAACATCTGCACATACTTAAGCATTTATCAGAATAAGATCACTGGGTATATTACCCCAAACAGGATGACAACACTGGAACATAGACTGTCTAGCTGAGGGTCTATAAATACACCGAGCGAGGAAAGCCAGTTATAGTTCTAATGAACTCTCAGGAAATGTTGATAAAATTGGTCCATATGATTTCCTTTGCTCATATTCCAATGGTGGGTCCCTTACGGTGTAACAGAGAGCGGAATTTGACCAGCAAAGCCTATGAAGTTGTTCGAGGATCACTCTTTTTTTGTGAGTAACACGAATAAGTTCTTACAACAACCTTCAACTGGATTAGGTTGCATGGTGCATTGACGATGAAATAGAAGCAACTGTAACAGAGGATCTGAATTCTTAAATCACTGAGCGTATGACCCCCAAAAGAAAGGCATATCTTATCTATCAACCGTCTGTGCCTCTGCCAAACAACCCAAGAAGTCTCACCTAAGCGGTGCTTTGCTCATGCATTCATGCGCACATGCATTCATTATGACTGACCTGCCCTAGGAAGGTCCATTAAGTGGAACTCATTTCAAGCACAGATGGTCCTGAATAGCTTAATGTCTGCCTGGTGGCCAGAATAAGTGAATTCTTGATGGCCTTAGACTTCTGATCACATACATGCAGCCAAGGAGGAAATGAAAACATGTTTATCATTTTGATAAACAACCTCTCTCATTGCTGCAGGATGCTCCATGTAACTCAGCAGAGTCAAATACTATTAAATTGTCATCACTGTCAAAGAGAGAACGTATAAGTTTTGCTACCTGAGTCATAGTTAATGACTTCCACAATGTATAACACAAATCTGTAGTGCTGTTTGCCTTTTTTATGTTTGTTTACTGATAAGTTCAGGCTTGGCTAGAATACAGAGGCGAGATATAATTTTGAAGTGCAAAATATGCTTTTATTATTACCTCTCAGCTAGAGGTATAAAAACCAGAGATGACTAGAAGACGTTTTTTTGGCTTCTGCCAGGTATGCACTCAGACCCTATAGATGATTAGATATTTTAAATCACAGCCACCCACAGTAAGTTCATACTTATGATAAAATATTTCACTCTGAGGTGTGTAAACTCAAGGTGGCTTTATAATAGAAATAAAAATGAACACATTTTAAGTTTAGTCTTCTCTAATTAGAATTAAACCATTTGCAGGAGTAACAGACAGTTGTCCCTGTTTTACATCAAGAATGAGAAGTAATTACTATAGTTTTGTAGTTTAAGCCTATGCGGAACAAAGACTTCCCAGACTAGGAAATGTGAGCAGAGTCTTAATGCCACAGAAAGTTGCCATCTTCAACAGCCCAGAATCCTTCCCGGCAGGCAGTTATGTCTCCCTTGCTTTGGTAGTCACCACATTCCCTCCACGCCGAGTTCAGGGCACCCTGTGAACTGAGCGCTCAGAAAGGGTCAGCTGTTCTTACCAGCAAGTCCTGCTAATGTTTGGAATGAAGAGGATATAAGTCATGTCAGGATATTTTCATTCATTTCTGAAGCTTCTTGAAGAAAAAGCAAAGCTATTCCTGATTTACAAGTTCGTATTCCATCTCTAATATTTTTTCTGATTTTCTTGAGGCAGGAGAGAATTAAAAAAAAAAGTAAGATATTTTTATTGCCAGGTGGATAAAGTGGCCACTTCATGAAAAGTAACTGTCAACAAAACATTCAGAAGACACTTACTTAGAGGATTTTAGGGCCTTTTCCTCTCCTTTTAAGATCAATGGCAAATCCCTTATTGACTTGAATGAGTTCGATGAGGCTGTTATTGTGGAAACAAAGCCAGAAGGTACCTTAGCTCAATAGACCATAAACTTAAAAAAAAAAAAAAAAAAAAAAAAAAAAAGACATTTCTGTTGTTTGTGACAAGGGTTTAAATTTTTGCTGCACTCGCAGCCTATCAGGTCAATAATTCACATTTTTTCAGTACTCCCAGCACTGTGACATCTTGCCAGGTCTTCCCATAATCTAGAAGAACCTCTGAGAAAAAAATCACTGGCTCGGGAGCAGAAGTCCTCCGATATTGATATTACAGCTTTTCTTGGTGCCCTCCCTCTTCCCAGCCAACTCCACTCCCCCCTGAAAAGATAAATAAATAAATAAATAGATAAACAAATAAATAAGTTACTTCACACATACAGATGAATATTTTAAACTTCTGTCAGTGGAAACTGAAGACTGATTCATATTCCTCTCCCAGCTCTAACTTGTTTCCTCATTTGTACAGCTGAAATACAGATGTAAGTTTAACCTTCCCCCCCCCCCCCCCCCCCCCCTTTTTGTTTTGTTTATTTTTTT